>NW_021025523.1:4001089-4040692 GCF_004153795.1 Camellia sinensis
CCACTAATTTTGAAAAATGTCTTTGATCAAGGTACAATCGGACTTTCTTCTCTTTCTCGAGGTTAAAAAGGTAGTTTTTGGCTAAAAATGAGTCTAGGGGTAAAATGGTCATTTTTTGCAAAAAGTCAATTTTTAGCCAAAACAAGTTTATACGGCAACTCTAAACAACTTTAAACATTCCAAAGATGAAGTAATTACAATTTCATTATTGGGAAGCTTATAAGCACCTGAAGTCTTAGGGTCAGTCAAAATGGAGTATCTACACTATGTCATCCTAAGGTGCTGCTAAATGGAAGGATCTCATCAACGTCCATGAATGATAAATCATAAATTGACCCGCCAAATTTGAAAAATTGGGTGCTATCATATGGCTTTGTATCGGACTCTGCTTTTCGGAAAAAAATAGCTGAACAAGTATAAAAATGACTGCTTTTAACTTTTGTTTTCTTATCATCAACTTTTTGCTATTTATAAGAAATTATACCAAATAGTTCTTATAGTGTAATTAGGGTGATAAAACAGACCTTATCATACAATTTTATTGTTTTGTTTTTCTATTGGGTAACTCTACTTACACCACAAAACTAACTCCTTACACCCTCAAAATTTTAATTTTATTTTTTTTCACAATTTCTATAATTACATTCGTACCTTGATCCCTACTATCCACTCTTCTTCTTACACCCAAAACCTTAAAAAACCCTAACTTCTTCCCCCATCACCTCTGAGCACCATCCCATTGCAATTGCCACTCCCTCCATTGTCTCACTGCCACGATCACCACCACTGTCATGACCACCACCTTCATGCCCCTCACTGCCGCAACCATTACCACCCTGCGTAAGCACTCCATTTGTGTTCCCTACCACTGCGACGCATCGTCATCGCCACTTACCACCATTGTGGCAGAGAGAGGAGCTCACAGTGCTCGGAAATGGTTGTTCAAATTTTTTTCGGTGTAGTAGAACCAACGAAACCAAGCAGTGCAAAGCCCCACTGCCGAACAAAACCAAATCGCATAGATAGCTACTACTGAACAAAATTGAAAAACCCTTACATCTCTTGCCAAACGTATAGACCCATCATATTCGGCTTCCCAGAACCGGACATATCTTGCATGTTCAGTAGCCCACAACCGAATAAAGGTCATGTGTTCGGCGAACCAGAATCGAATGGTTCGTAAAACCTACAGTTGGTGGAGAGGGATTGGGTAGCGATGGTTGGTGGAAGGGACTGGGTGGAAAGGAGGGGCGATGACAAATGAGAGAGGTAAGGTAAAGAGAGGTTGGATGGAGGAGAAAGGTGGTGGTGGTGGTGGAGAGGTGGCAACGGTGGTGAGCTGGTGGAGGTGGTGGTGATGTGATTAGAGTGTAATGAAAAATTAGATTTTTAAATTGGGGATGTTATGTCTTTTTGGTAATTTTAGACAGGAATAGAAATGTAATAAAAATAAAGAGGGCTACTATTAGCACCTGCCTATTTACTTTGCCCCTCCCTTCCTCCCAAATTCTTTCTTTCTTTTTTTTAATTCCAATTTTGTCCAAAGACAAAATTCCATTTCTACCTTCATCCTTAACCCTCTAACCCTAATTTTTCACCCTAACCCTAATTTCATCACCTCCGAAAGCCACCATTCACCCCAACGCCGGCCATCCACCTTCCCGTCACCCCTAACATCGTAGCACTCTCTTCTTCTTTCCACCACTGCACCGCTGCCATCACCACCCACCACCTACCACCGTTGCCATCATCGCCGAAACCCTAACCCTAGATCTCACTGTCAATCTTCCTCCCCTATCCTCTTTGGCCATTTTCACCAAACCCTAACCTAGACCTAGGGTTTTCAAAGAGAGTGAGACGAAGATCAAGCAAGAGAGAGAGAGAGAGAGAGGCGATGGCAACGGTGGCGACATGACGACTGGCAATGGGTTTTTGCAGCGAAAAAAAGAAGACTAGGTTAAGGTTCGCGATCAGGGAGGAGGTTTGCGACGAGGTGGGCAAAGTGTTGTAGTGGTGTGATGGCAAGACAAAGAAGGTGGTGCTATTCAGATTCAGGTTCAGATCTCTCTCTTTGACTCAGATCGCGGTGGTGCGATAGTGCAATGGTGGTTTGCCAGAGCTGAAACAGAGAAGGTGAAGAAGAAGAAAAAGAAGAAAGGGGGTAGGAGGTGGGCTACCAGAAGCAATGACAGTGGTGTTGGAGGTGGTGGTTGAAAGTGGGGGCTAGGGTTTGGGTTTGGGTATAGTTGGTATTAAGATGAATGTTCAAAGAGAAAATAGTGGAGGTTCAAAAAATTGGGAGATTCAAAGTAAATAAATAGATGCTAATAGCAGCCCTCAAAAATGTGTAAAGAATTAGACGTGTCCTTTTCTTTATAAAACCCAATCGATAACAACCCACTAATATCCACGGATTTGCTTGATTGTAATTTTGTTGCATGTTTTTTGTTTTTATTCTAGAAAAATACAAAAAACAAAAACAAAAAAATAAAAAAAAAATCCAAATAAAAAAGATAAAAATGGCAACTACTTTTGACAAATTTATTTATTTTTATTTTAAAACAATCCACTTTTTAAGAAACACCAAAAAAACAGTTCTTTTAATTTTTGAAAACTATCTTGGAACAAAAACAAAACAATACGAAAATGCAGGGTGTTTTCAAACCTTTCATTAAAAGAAAATGAAGAAACCAAAAATACACCAACCAAACAGGTCCTATGTTTTCTTTATTTTCTTCTCAATGGACGCAAAAGATAACAACCTAATCCATTGTTCATCCTCATAACTGAGAATCAAACATGCATGCCAAAGTAAACAACATATGCATTTCTGTGGTAACACATTCATTTACCAAGTGTGGCATAGACAACCATTATATTGAGCAAATAAAACAAATTACACCCTGGATTGAAAACAAAAACAAAAACAAAAAACGCAAGCACAATCCATGGCCATTGCAATGCCCCAGATGAACTTATAAGAACCTCAGTATTCTAACTGCCCAAAGTATTTACCCGTAATCGTTACCAGAATATTAAGCATGACAACTTCATCATTGACTTCAGATTTTGCAGCTCGCAAGCTTGCAGACTTCCTCAGCAAACACCTAAGGGCTGCACACGTGTCAGCATCTAGTGGAGTGTCGATTGCAGCGCACAGAGCAAACAGCCATGCACAATCGTTCCTTGACAGAGCGGTCACGTTCTCCACCAAGCTTATCCGTTTCCTCAGCATTGACAATCGAGCCACTGAATCCATCCTAAGAATCGCAGACAAAGTCGGGCTGTCGCTAGAACTTCCACTGGCAGAAGATTTAGTATGGGAATTTTCATTATTTTCATCAACTGTTGAGAAAGATCCTGGGTCACTCGCGTTTTCAGGTATTGAACAATCAAGAACCTCGTCAGATTCAACTTCATTAGTTAGGTTATCAAATTTTTCAACAATGATACTTTCCAGAAGATGATTGGAGCTTTCTTCTTCATTGACAGCCGAAGATGAATACTGAAATTTTGCAGAAACTTCAGTGCTACAACAATCGAGATTTGATAGAACCTATAAAGCAAATGTAAGAAACTGAAGTCAGTTCTGTTCAAACATGGTATAACTTAATATCCAAGTTTTATTATACGCGATGGACTGAACTACATATTTGACTTAAAGATTGTCATTTCAGTTGTAGTGTCTTCCATCAGATTGGGTTTTTCCAGCTCTTTCATATTTTAAAATGAAGGAAACAGTATTTTTCTATATTATTTTTTACATTAAAGAGTACAGATATTGATACGACACAATATGGACATGCAAACATGACATTTATCTAAACATTAGGATATAAACACGTTGGGGACACATTGAATAAAATATAAAAAAATATATGTATTTATTAAAAATCCATATGAACAACCAAATGAAGTCTCTTTCCACCTCATCAGCAATCCTGCCCCATATGAAGTCTCGTTGCAGCTTTTCCAATCTCTTAACCACTGAACCAAGAATAGTAAAAAAGGCATGAAAAAAGTACGAAGACTAAATAGTGTACTTTTAATTAAAGCTAGCCTACGTCCTTTAGATAAATAGTCCCTTCCACCTTGCTAAGCCGAAAAAAATCTTTCTACAATTGAATCCCACACATGTATAGCCATTACGGAAAACCACAAAGAACCCTACCTAACAAAAAATTTATAAAAAAAAAAAAGACGACAAAAGAAGCGACAAATAGGTGACAAGTAAAGCCTCTATTTTGCTTCCCAAAATGGAAGCCAAAGCCCCAACATTACACACATTACCAACCGAAATCAGAACTTAATTCCCAAGATTCACCTTCGGACTCAACACCACTTCAAAGCATAGAAGAACACATCAAATATAGCCCAACCATGAGATTAGTGCCATAAAAATAAATAGTATCGTCATCATATAACAAGCGAGACGCCTAAGAGAATAAACCGCTCACCCTTTCCACCTCAAAACCTTCCAAAAAAACCATTCAACATCTCCATACATAAGATAAACACGGGAGGATACAACAAATCCTTTGCCGAGGTCTGAACAAAACCCCACTAGGGAACCATTAATCAAAACTGAAAGCATGACTGGAAATGCATTATCAAATCGACTCCCTTAATTTCAGGCAGAACCCCATTTTACTCATCACATGAAAAGGAACCCCAATCAACATGGTAATAAGCTTTCACTAAATCAAGCTTACAAATCAACAATGGATTCCCGCTTCTCAATCTCAAATCAAGCACTTCATTTGCCACTAGCACATCATCTAGGATTTGGCTCCCTCTCCCACCCCCACAAACATTTTGAGATTCAAGGATCAAAGTTAGGGCTACAAATGAACCGAGTTGTTCATGAACAAACTCAGTTCGGCTCGTTAAGGGCTCGGCTCGGCTCGGCTCGGCTCGGCTCGTTTAGTTATAACAAAAGCGGAAGCAACACATAAATTAAACAAGTTAAAATAACTAAATTGAAATAACATATAAATAAAAACACATATAAATAAATTACACAAATAAAACAAGTTAAGAAGAAATAGTAACACAAAAGCAGAAATAGTAATACAAAATAAACTTACAATCGTTTACTGGAAATAACTAGAAAATACATAATTGTTTGCTGGAAGTAACTGAAAAATACAGCTACAACTTGCATCCTTGAAAACTGAATTTGAATACTATTTTGACAGAAACTGCGAAAGAAAATTTAACCTCTTTCCAACTCTGAACTAGCCTTGACTGAGGAGCTTCTTTTATAGGCAAAGTGGATAACTGTTAAGCTTGTAAACTGGGAACTGTAAGGCCTGTGACTGGAGTTGTGAGGCTTATGACTTCAAAAGCTGGAGAATACTATGAAACTTGTGACTTCAAAAGTTGGAAAACAAGAGGCACATGGGTGCTGAGAGCGTCTTTCTATGACCGAGAATGTTGAGAGCATCTTTCTGTGACCGAGAACTTTTTTACTCTTTTTTTTTTTTTTACTTGCAGTGAGGAAACGTGACTGCACAGTTGACTGATGGAGAATCAATATATATATATATATGAGCAGCTTTACTCAAAGTAAGAATAGTGACTGAATCTGATGTATATATATGAAATCCAATGACTTTTTTAGGCATATGGGTCCGGAGCATCTTGGAATTGTGGGCCATATGGATCATGACTGGTTGAGGCTTCAGACGAGGCTGAATCATCTGAGGCTTCATCTTTCAATTTGTGACTTTGCTTTGGCCAACAATAATTTGGCCATTTGAATTAATTCATCACTAGAGGTTGACTTGGGCTTTCCTTTGGGCTTGGCCTTGGAGGACTTGGATTTGGAAGGCTTAATGTTGGTTGATGGGCTTCCAAGTCTGACTGTAGTGAGAGGAAGTGGGCTTCCTTGGGTGACTGAAGCATTTGGGTTTTGCTGAGACTTGACCATTGCAGGAGTTGGGGCATGAATGTTAACTGGAAATTCTTGCTGGACTTGTTCAATAATACAATGGGCTTTGAATGCATCCCACCATTTAACAAAATGTTGACGACTAACTATGTCATTGGATAGACTGTATTGCCATTTAAAAATCCAAGGGACTTTATATTTGGACAAAATGGAGTAACCAAGGAAACTGACTTTTATGCTGGCTAAGCTTGTAAATTGAAGAGAAGTAATTGACTTGTTCTATTAATTCAGAAGGGATGATTTCTGGGATGGCACCATGCTGTGACCACCATGTCAAGAACCAAGAAGGGAATTCTGATTTGAATTTGTGGTCAAATGAGAAAAACCAAAAATGGCTATATGACTCATTTTGATGTAGGAGGATTTTGAACCAAGCATCAATGTAATCATAGTAACTATATTGTATATCATGGTTGGGAAGGTCTCGTAGTAGAAAAGGGAGACCCCATTCTTCCATGGAAACAATATTATGAATGTACAAAGAATGATAAATGATTTTACTGGTCTGGACTCGATCATAGATAGGTTTAATGACTATTGACTTATGGTGGAAAAGAATATCCTTATAAAAGGTTATTGACTTATCGGGATGAGAAGGAATGAAATGCCATCTATTAGGGAAATAAGATTTGACTAATTCAAGAACATTGTGGATATTTTCATGGATTGGTTCTTTGTAAAAAAGATTTGAATGATTGTTTAAAAACATAATCTGTTCATGGGGTAGACTTGTTAGGAGGCATTAGCGTAATTGACTGGCAAGCAAAAGGGTCAGAAACCAGAGTCAAAGTGTAACTAGGTTTGGGAATATTACCAAGAATTTGATATCGGTTGACTAGATCAATTGGAGGTGCAACAATGGGTTGACTGGATGGCATACTGGCAAGAGATTTTGTAGTAGGTTTGTGGCTTGACATCTGTAAGAAAAATGCTAGTAGATTAGCATCCACTGAGGACATTTAATCTATCCATATGAAAGTAAACTAGATTAGTGTAATGAGCAATGAAATTGCAATAACTTCTAATCTGATTGAATTGAAGGTAAGGGTCTTGATGAAGGTAAGGGTCATTTTATAGTGACTTCAAATAGGATATTTTAAACTTATAATAGCGAATAGTTTTGCGGTATCTTGTGACTTGTAATCTGTTTGTAGAACAATAAGGAGTAGGCATGATGCACTATCCTCCCTGTAAAAATTCTCAGGCAAGGAAATCAAGGATAGAATTTTGACTACGGGGAATATATTCAATATCAAAATCAAAAATACTTAAAATGGATTGCCATCGAGCAAAAATATGTTTACTAGCAATATTTTGAACATCTTTTTCCAAAACATATTTAGCACTTTTGCAATCAACACGTAATAGGTATTTTTGATTTAAAATGTCATCTTGAAATTTACTAATACATAAAACAATAGATAAAATTTCTTTTTTAATAGTACTATAATTTTTGTGTTTTGTTCTAAATACCAGAATGGAAACGAATAATTTGTTCAGATGACTGGGGAGTGATTTTCTGAAGGAGAATGCCACCATAACCAACATCAGAAGCATCAGTCTGAATAATTTTGAATGAATTTTCAATAGGAAAGCCAAATTTTTTGACTTGTTGAACAATAGCAATATGAGTAAAAGGCCAAGGAGGAGGATTATCTTTCAACCTATCAAAAAGGAATTGACAAATTTTCCTAAGGTCTTTGTGAAATTCAGCAATGTAATTTAAGGAACCTAAAAACTGTTGTAACTGGATTTTGTCTAAGATTTCATCAGGGAACTTAGAAACAAACTCAATAGATCGACTAATAGGAAGAATAGTATTTTGGTGGATATCATATCGTAAAAATCTAACTTTAGTTTGCAATAGCTTATCTTAGGAGCAAAAAATGACTAGACCATTATATTTGATAATATAGAGAAAGGAATTAAGATGTTTTCAATGTTCATCGAGTGAGAATATCACCTATGTAGACAATGGGAAAATGACTAAAGGGATTAAAAATTTCATTAATAATGTTTTGAAATTCACTAGAAGTATTTTTCAATCCAAAGAGCATGACATTCCATTCATAATGGCCAAAAGGTATAGTAAAGGCAATTTTATAGCGATCATCAAGGTGAATTTGTATTTGCTAAAATCCACTTTTAAGATCAAATTTACAAAAGATAACAGCTTAACTAAGTCTTTTAATGAGATCTTTTTATTAGGGATTGGATAGCGTATCCATTCTAAAACTTTGTTTAACGGTTTATAATTAATGACTAATCGTGAAACACCACGTTCAAGTTTAGCATTTTTATCAACATAAAAAGCAGGGCAAGACCAAGGCGACTTACTATTACTAATGATATTTTTTAATAATTTATTAATCTCTTTTTTGCACATTTCCACTAATTCATGATTCATTTGAATAGGTCGAGACTTAGTAGGAATTTGTCTTTCATTAAAATTTTTAGTATAAGGAGTGTAACTACATATTTTTTCCTATGCAAGAAAACACTAGGTAAAGTGAAACAAACGGTATTTTCTAATTGGTTTTTGAATTTATCAATTTTAGATATAAGAATTGGATTATTTTACTTCTTCTTTGAGAAATTTGAGTTGTTTGGTTAATTAATTAATTAATAGATTGGGATATAGAATATTCTTTTAATTGATTTAATTCTCTGATTTCCAGAGGAGACAAGAATTCAAAATTCACTGTTTGACCAAAAGCTTGTGTGGTTATTCCATAGTTAGTAGTGGTAAATGGATATAGTAAAAAAATAAAAGGAGTTCCTAGGATGACTTTGTCGGTCATATTTCTGACTAGAACAAAGGACGTTTTAAAACAAACATTATTTTGATACGTACTTTGAGTAATTTATATTTAATATGCATTTGACTTTCATTAGCAAAACTTAATTGTTCACTAGTCTTATGATAATATTTTGTGGGGATTAAACCTTCTTAAATACAATTTAAATCAGCGCCGGTATCAATGAGGCCTATGACTTCTATTTTAAAATCATTAATGACTAGTTTGACTTTCGAATGCTATTTTTGAATATGAATTTTATTAATAATATTTAAACGATGACTATCATTGTGATTATCACTATTAGATTTAGTTGATCGATTATCAAAGATAACATGGCTAGGATTAGGACTAGAGCTAGAGGTAGATTCATCAGAGAAGTATCATTATTATTTTGGAAATCATTAAGATTTTTATTGATTTTTAATTTTGCAATTTCTTCTGCTAATGATTTGTCTTTAGCTTTTAACTCTTGAATGGTTAGTGTATTTTCATTATGTTTATTTTTTCAGAATCTTTCTAAAGTAGTTGTGAGACTAATAATTGGTTTATCTTGATGCTATTTTTTATCTTTATTTATTAGTAAAGATTTTAACTTATTAGTGTATTTTCTTTTTAATTCAGGATTTTCTAATTTACTAATTAATTCTTAAGTTTTTCTTTAACTTTACATTTACTAGAATAATGACTCTTTTTTTCACAATTGTAACAAGTGACATATTGGGTAGATTTTGACTTCTTAAAGTGATTAGTTTGCTTGTGATATTTCTTTTTTGGTTTAGCATAATACTTATCAGGTGATTTGGTAGGTGAATATTTCTTCTTATATTTAGCAGGGTATTTGTGTGAAAATCTCTTGTTATTATGTTTGTATCATGATGGTGCAACAGGAGGTAGACCATATTGTTCGCGGAAATTTCCTAATTTGTATTTAGCTGTGTTTATTCTTAGCAACTTTTTGACTAAGTTTCATGTCTATGCACATTTTTAATCCTTCTTTTTGAATGGTACTAATTATATCACCATAAATTAAATTATCATATTCTATAATACCAGTAGGTTGACTAAGAACGTGTCGAATTTTATGGGCAAAAAGATTGGGTAATCCATTAATGAATTTATCAAGTTGATTTATATTGTTGGATTGAGTTGATTTATCAAGTTGTTTCCTTAATTGATTTGGTTATAGATGGAGCCAAGACTCCTTGTTTTCTACAATTTTGAAATGATTTCCAATTTTATCTTTTCTTCAAATGTTATTTTGATATTAAATTCATGTAAGAAGAACTTTTGAGGATTTTTAATTGGTCCTAGTTTGGTTTTCAATGAATTTGATTACTTAAGTTGCATTTAATAACCGTAGTGAATCTAGTAATGAAAAATGATAATGGTTATCGTAATTGATGCAGGTGGTTATGGAGTGGCCACCGGAGGACCGATGGCGTGGGGTCTTTGCTATAACAAAGAACTTAGTCCTAGCCAATCATACTGTGACGACTTCTACAAATTCACCTATCCTTGCACTCCTGGTGCTGAATACTATGGTCGTGGTGCTATTCCTATTTACTGGTATTATCTTCTTGTCTATATTCTACCTTCTTAATTTTTGTTTGTTTTTGTTGTTTTTCTTTTTGTGTGTCATTCCATTTTCGTGTTTGAGTATGCTTTTGGTTGAGGTTGTGTCTTGAAGCAACATCAAGGGTAAATGGTTTGTAACAACACAAATAGATTTAAGTTTGGATGCTCAACAGTTGTCTTTGTAATTTCAATTTTTTCCCCTTTTCACTTCTAGAAAAAACTTATTTTATTTTACTGTTTTTTAGGCAGAATTTCAGGGCTCGTTGTTGTTGTTATTGTTATTATTATTATTTATTTATTTATTTTTCATTCGCCCAGGAACAACAACTATGGAGCTACTGGGGAAGCCCTAAATGTTGATCTGTTGAACCATCCTGAATACATTGAGCAGAATGCAACCCTTGCTTTCCAGGCTGCAATATGGAGGTGGATGACAGCAATCAAGAAGGCACAGCCTTCCGCCCATGATATTTTTGTTGGAAACTGGAAGCCCACCAAGAACGATACCATGGAGAAGCGGATTCCTGGTTTCGGCACCACCATGAATGTCCTTTACGGAGATAGTGTTTGTGGCCAAGGTGACATTGATTCCATGAACGACATCATCTCTCATTACCTTTATTACCTCGACTTGATGGTAGTTGGCCGAGAGGAGGCAGGCCCGCATGACGTACTGTCTTGTGGAGAGCAGAAAGCTTTCAACCCGACCACTACCACCACTGCTGCTTCTTCTTGAGGTATGCAAATCCATTGTTGTGGCCGTCCATTGGTTGATGATACTCTTCAAAGAAGAACCATAAATAAGAAGGGCAACTAAAGATATTCTATTGCTTTGAGTGATTAGTCAACTTTGATTGTGTGAAGCCCAATTTAGTGTTGAGATTTATAAAAATTCTGGATTGATTTTGTGCAGCCCTGTCCTGTGGTGTTTGTTGTTTTGTAGATGTTGGTATTCATTTTGTTCTTATATTATGTGTATTATATAGTTATGAGATACCAAATGTTGTATCAGGTATGAACCTTTCTATGCATAACAAACCCAATAAAACAGTTTTCAGCTCGAAACACATAACAGTATTGAGTGGAGTAAGTTATTCACAGAAAAAAGGTTAAATTACAGTAAACTTGCTTAAATTATTACTCGCTTATCTTGTTATACTTTACACTTTTTTGTTAGGATTTTATTCTAGGATTTAAATAGAATCGGATCATGTGTGATATATATGAAGCACTTATTAATTTTTTAGGACAATAGTACTCGTTATTGATATTTTAAGATAGGAAAATGACTCGTAGCTCAAATTTTGTGGCTCAAAAGTGACTCGAATGGCCAAAACGACGTCATTTTTATGTTGTTCTGTACTCAAAACGACGTCGTTTTGGTCATTTGAGCCACTTTTGAGCCACAAAATTTGAGCTACGTAGCATTGTATTTAGTGATCTTTTTTACACTTTGTCTCTTTTAATTTGGTAGCAAAGTACAATTGAGATCACTTTATAAGGGCATTATTTTCTTAAAAATTCAATAAATATGTCGCATGCTTTAAATATGATATGATTTTGTGTAAACTCTTATCAAAATTTTAATAGAAGAGATTAACTATAACAAGGTAATATTTTTAAATGGTAAACTGTTGAGTTTTGAAGTTTATGAGACAAATTGCAAATGAGTTATAATTTAAGGAGATTTATTCCATTAATTTATTCCAAAAAAAAAAAAGTTTGATCCGTGAATGATAGCAACAATATTAGATTAATTGTAAATTATGTCTATTTTTTAAATTATTTTTTTTGTTAAATTTTTTAAAAATAAATGTGATTTAATCTTATAATTATTCATGTACGAGCAATTTAATTTTATTACATAGATGATATGTTCAACGAAATGGACGGTTCGGAAAAATCCCACCAAAACTTGGGTAAATTACAATTTGCTTTTCGGAGGCTCGAAAGGCACCTTAATATTTTACTCGGGGACTTCATGTTTAAATTTGAATTTTCTTTTTTTTTTTTTAGAAAATTACCTACACCTCCCTTGAGGTTTATCAAAATTAGAAATTTTTTCTTGAGATTTTAAAAATTACATCTTGTCCCATCACGATTAACTTCGTTAATGGATATCATAAATTGACTAAAATACCCTTTTGACAAATAAGGGTAAATTACCTACACCCTTTTGAGATTTAGCTAAATTACAAATTCTCCTAAGATTTAGCTAAATTATTATTTTTAAATAAGTTATGAAATACAAAATTAAAATAAAAAAACACTTATCACACTACCAAAAATTAAAGTTTTAGAGACCAAAATTTAGGGACAAAATTATTTTTAGGGGACCAACTATTTTTGCTGCGAAAAGCGTCGTCATTATATTTTTAGCAACGAAAATTAAATATTAGTAATTAATTATTATCTTTTTAATATCAAATTTTTTGTCTAAAAAAAAAACCATTTTGAGACCAAATTATTTTGTCTCTAAAAGTCTATTAATTATTGACATTTTCGAAATTTTATTGCTAAAAACCTTATTTTTGAATTTTTAGAATGACTTTTTAGCGACTATCCTTACGACGACAGAAATTAGTCCTTAAATGTCTTTTGCAACAAAATTTTTACTTTAGAGATCAAAAAAATTGATCTCTAAAACTCTTATATGTCGTAGTGTTAGACAGTGAAAATATCATAAAATTAACAAATAATTAAATAAGTTAAACATACAAGAAATGGCTTGTCAAAAAATTCTTAGAATATGTTTGGTTTGATTTTTAGAAATTTATTTTAAAATTTTTTTTAAAAAAAATTTAAATTAATTTGGTTAATAAATAAAAAATAAAAAATTATTTTTATTTTTATATAATTTGATCTTTTGAGTGGTTAGAAATAATTTTTACAAATTAAATATATTTTTTCATATTTATTTTTATTAAATTAGTTTTTATTTTTACTTTTTTAATTCTGAATTTTTTTTCTAAACAACAAATCAAATATGGTTTCAAAAACTTAATTTTTTTTTTTTTTTCATCTAATGTAATTCTTTTGTAAATTTTGTTGATTTATCAAAGGGATTTCAACAGAGGCAATATTGTCCATCAATTTATATTTTGGTAATGTCAGGTAATCATTCTTAATGTTTAGTTAACGGTAGGGATTAAATTGCTATGCTAATATAAACCTTCGGGACGGGATGTAATTTCTGAAATTCTAAGGAAAATCTGTAATTTAGCTAAACCTCAAGGGAGGTGTAGATAATTTGCCCTTCTTTTTTTTTTTTCCTCACTTTGAACATTCTAAATAATACACACTACACTCCCCCTTCCAACCCACTCTAACCACTCACTGACCACACTTCCCACATCTAACCGTAATTCCTCACTCTCACCCCTACCCTTTAATTCTCTTCGTCACCACCTCTTTTGTCGCTACCATCTCCTTTGCCGTCAACAAAGCCCAAGCTAGGTCCCCTTCCGATCACGACCCTCATCATCTTCCTCATTTCTTCCTCTTCTTCTTCTTCATCCGAAACCCTATAGTCGCGAACCCCTTTCATATTTTTTCTTCTTCTTCTTCTTCTTTCAAAACCCAAGATATTTTCAAGTCTAGGGTTTTAGAAGAGGAGAAAGAAGAAAAAAGATGGAGGAAAATGAGAGAGCTTCAAAAATGAGAAGAAAGGTTTGGGTTGGTGGCGAAACATTAGGAAAAGATGGTGACAATGACAAGAAAGAAATCACCGAGACAAAGGAAGAGAAGAAAGGGAAGGCAACAATGACGAGGAGGAGGTTGCGACAATGAAAAAGGAAGAGAATGAGGATATGGCATGGAGAACTGATAAGGTATGCATAAAGGAGGTGGCAGCGACAGGAAAGGGATTGGAAAACGCTTACTGGAGTTAGGAGGGCTGGCGGAGATCTTGTTGGAGCTAGGAAGGGGATGTTGAAGTAAGGGTTAAGGATTTGGTTATTTGGTACTTTGGTTGAGGGGTAAAATAGTATTAAAAAAATTATAAATTGAAGTGTCAAATAAATGGAGTGCAATTAAAAGCCACCATTTGCTTTCTTTAAGTTTCATAATTTTTTTACTTTGATTTTTAAAGTATTTTTCTTTCCACTTCAACTCTTAACGTTTGAAACTTTTTTTTTTTTTAATTTATTCTCAAAATAAAATTTCATTCAATTTTAAATGAAAAATATTACATTAGCAGCCACGAGGAATAAAATATATAAATTACACTTTGCCCTTTCAAGTTTCACAATTCTCCCATTTTAGTACTTAAAATATACTATTTTTTCCGTTTTATCCCTTAATATTTATAATTTTTCTCAATTTGCCCCCAAAATAAAGTACCATGGATGAAAAATCCACTTCCGTATCCATATGGCATAAAAATAAATTATATTAAAATTTGGTTAAGCTTTTAGAGCTTGTTTTTGATTTTTTTTTATTTTATTTTTTTTTTTTTTTTTTTGAGTAATTATAAACAAGGTTGAGAAAAATAATACCAAAAATTTTATTTTTTTATTTTTCAATAATATTTTCACCAAAAAAAAATTGTATGAAATTATTTTGTATTTTTTTTTATATTTTTTTTCCGAACTAGTTTTTAAAATTTTTTTAGAAAATAGATTATAAAAACTCAACCAAGCAAAGAGGTGTTTGGGTGCATATGAATGACAGTCATAAAAGGAGAAGTGGAACTTTAGGAGTGAATTTGAAGAGAAGAGAGAGAAAGGGTGTTGAAAATATGGGGTTGGATTTTAAGGTTTGGGTTTTGAATTTTGAGTTTTAGGTTTTGGGTCTTAAGACTGGATAGAAATTGACTTTGGGAAAAATTGGAAAAAAAATTAGAAACATTATGGGCAAAATAAGAAAAAAAAAATTTAAGGTCAAAGTAGGAAACTGTGAAACTTAGGAGGAGCAAAGTGTAATTTACCTATTTGCCACGTGGTTTCCATTCAAAATTGAACAGAAATTAGTTTGGGAAGTAGATTGACAAAAAAATGGCAAATGCCAAAGTAAATAAATATATAATACTTTTAAGAGTTAAGAGCAAAGTTTGAAAATCAACTAAAATAGTTAAAAATTCAAAAAGTTATTACTAAAAAATCAATTATTGTCTATACTATTTGGAATATTATTTTTCTAATTTTACCCATGTGTGAAATTATTTTTAAGGACAAATGATAAAAATTAAATAAATTTGATTATCTCTTCACACTTATTACACTTCAATCCCTTTTTTTTTTTTTTTCCCCTTTTTTTTTTTCCCTTCCTTTTCATTTCTTCTTTTCTACTATATATCTACTTTCAAAAAGTGATAATCATAGTGTTTTCATCAAAAAAAAAATTAAAAATTAGAAAAAAAAAAAACAAACAATGGCTGAATAAATGATAATGAAAGATCAGCAAAAAAGTGAAATGGTAACTTTTTTCCTTTATTTTTTATGTTTTTGTTTCGTTTTTGGATGATTGTTCGACTTTTGTTCAGTGTACCAGAATCAAACAAAATCAAACAGTTCGGAATCACATTGTTGAACAAAAAATACATATCTGATAATCCAATGCCGAACAAAAAATACGTATTCAGTAACCTACTGTCAAACAAAAAGCACATGTCCGGTAACTCACTGCCAAACATTTTCAGTTTTATTTTTCTTACATTTTTATTTTTTTACCTTGAATAATTATGTTTCTATTCATTGTAGTAAGGCTAGTAGTGCATTGTTAATAGTTTGTTAGATTTATTTACATCTTGATCATCCAATACCTTTGAAAGTAAATAATTTGATTTGTTTTCATCATCCGTGTGCTAATGGATGGGAGAAAGTACTACTGTCAAACAAAAAGCACATGTCCGGTAACTCACTGCCAAACATTTTCAGTTTTATTTTTCTTACATTTTTATTTTTTTACCTTGAATAATTATGTTTCTATTCATTGTAGTAAAGCTAGTAGTGCATTGTTAATAGTTTGTTAGATTTATTTGCATCCTGATCATCCAATACCTTTGAAAGTAAATAATTTGATTTGTTTTCATCATCCGTGTGCTAATGGATGGGAGAAAGTATATACTATTTGTATTGATAAATCTCGTGCACTTGTCAGCCCTAATGTAGTAATTGCAGAAAGTATCAACATAGATGGATTGTGAGTGTGTTTTTATAAATGTTTGTATTAACAAATTTGAAGAATATTTTTATGAATATTTTTACACTTTATGTTTTTATAGATGCTTGATATTTTAAGAAAAATGTATTTGTAAACATGTGGTAACAGATGGTTGGACAGATATAATTTGTTTAGCAACATGACACCGAAATAATCCAAGTTATTTAGAAAAAAATTTTTTTAAGGAAAGTAAATCTGTAATCGTGTGTCATCTGAAATTTTAAGGAAAGTAAATCTGTAAACGTGTGGCAACAGATGACTGAACAAATATGATTGGGTAAATTACACTTACACCCCCTGAGGTTTGGGTTTAATACATATCACCCCCTGACGTTTGAGAAATTACACTAACCCGCTGTCATTGTAATTATTTAGACGGAATGAAGACATTGAACTCATACACTTTTTCTTTTTTTTTTGATTTGCTTTACTTTCTCTTTTTTTCCCTATTTCCTTTACTTTTTTGCTTTTAATATAATTTCATCTATTTTTCTACCAAGAGTTGTTACCTTTTATATAAGCAGAGAGTTTGTGAAATGAAACTATTAACCACAAATGTGAGAATGTAATTTCTAAAACGTCAAGAAATGGGTAGTAATTGGACCAAACCTCAAGGGGTGTCACTGTAATTTACGCAATATAATTTGTTCAGTAACATAACATCGGAGTAATTTAAAAAGAATAGATATAATGAAAAACATCTGTAGAGATTAAAAATGATTTAATTTAAAATTAGTTTTGACACTATAATGGATGTAATTAGAATTTCGATTATTTTTTAATAGTGTAACCCTTTTTAACAGACGTGAGGATGTCGGTGGCATTCGGTTTTGTCGGCAGTCATTGTCAAGATTTTCATTATTGAATTATTTTAATCATTCTTTTCTTTTTCTTTTTTTTTTTTAACAGATATTTTAATCATTCTCGAACACATGCTAATAATGCTATATATATATATAATATTTATTCCCTTTGTTTTCTTTATTATTTAATTTTTTTGGTAGTTGAAAGCAAGTGGAGCAACTGTATATATACAAATCTTATTTATAATAAGGAAAAATTGCAACAAAAGAAAATAGGATCATGTCAAAATAACTACAAGAATATGAAGAATAAAAATAATTGCAAGCAGATGATAAATAAGAAATTAATTTAAAAAATAATGAGATTTACCTTTTTGCCCTCTAATTTTTCTACGCTCACTTTCTCTCTTCTTCATTCCTTTGCCCCACTTTCTCCAACCACAAATTACCTCTCACCTTTTTCAATTACAACCAGCCCTATAGCCAAGCTCATTTACCACAACCACTACCACTACCACCACTTCTAACCCCTTTCGTTCGTTCTTAGGTCTCTAGCTCGCAGCCACAACTAGGGGTGCAACTCTGGCGGGCTCAACCCGAGCAACCCAAGCCCGGCCCGAGTTTTTTTAGGACTTGGGCAACTATATCTTGTAATCTGAACGGGCTTTGGCAGATTTTTTATGCCCGAATTACAATTCAGGCCGTGCTTGGGCAGAACCAATGACCAACCCGAGCAACCCGAACCCGAATTGAATTTAATATATTATATAAATTATATAATATATAATATATATATAATTTAATAAATTATATAATATATATAAATTAAGTAAAAGAGTTAGTCTTAATTTTTATTTTTTATTTATTTTTTGGTTAGTTTTCTATTAAGTAAAAGAGTTAGTCTTAATTTTTATTTTATATTTTTTTTTGGTTAGTCTTCTACCATTAGATTAGCATCGCTTATGTCTACCCTTAGATCTACCTACAGGTTTCTGGACTCGGGCAATTCGGGCTAACCCGAGTTCAAAATACAAAGCTTAGGCCGGGCTTGGGCAGCAATGCCCGGGTTCATGGTCGGGCTTGGACGGGCTTGGGCACTGCCAAATACAATTCGGGTCGGGCTTGGGCAGACCCCCAACCCGACCGAACCCGCCCGAGTTGCACCCCTAGCCACCACCGTGACACTAATGCTATGTTTGTTTGGGGAATTTGAAAAGAGAAATGGAAAAAGTAGGTGAAATGTGAATAAAATATACCTATATTTCACCTAATTTCACACACTTTTTCCCTTTCCCTTTCTAAATCCCTCTCAAATCTCTTAACCAAACACAGCGTAAGAGACTCCCCAACCATCTACCAAATCCTTTCGTCTAGTCGTAGCCCATACCTCTCTTCACTGCCATCATTACGATACCTCAACCCTCACTGTAGACCCTAGATCTCTCTATTGGTTTCTCTCATTATGATCTCTTACTTTCTCTCATCACATCGCGATCTCTGTATATATCATTGTGATCTATGTTATAGTGATGCTGACAAGAGAATGGTTAGAGATGGACAAAAGGAGTTGTGAGATGCAAGGGAAAGGTGTTGGTGGTGGTCAAAAAGATAGGTTGGGAGAAGGTCAAAGAGAGGGTAGAGAAGGTTAGCGAGGAAGGAAGTAGAGCTAGCAACAATTGTAAAGAGAAAGAAGGGTGCCTAGTGGTTAAAGAAAGTGAGAGAGAAAGGAGAAAGTGAAGAAAGAGAGATGGGTCAAGACTAGAAAAATAGAAATGACAAAATTACAATTTTTAACTGCTATTATATTTGATTCTCCCACATTTTTGCAATTATTTCAACTTCTTTTCACTTCTCTTCAATTTTTTCTTTATAATATAGCATTACTCTAATAAGATGATGTTGTATAACTTGATATGCATATATATATATATATATATACTCTTTTTGCTCCATTTTATTTAAAGAAAATTAGTAAAAAGTTCATCTTAAAAGGGCTATAAGGTATTAGATCTAAGAAAAAAAATCTTATTTGGTGATTATGATACATCGAAAAAGTCGTTGGCACAGGAAAAGTCACCAGCAACGGCAACAAGTGGTGGTGGTGAGGTAAAGAAATGTATGATATTCAACAAAAGAATGTTGAATGTATAACATGTGTCACATTTCATCAGATAGTCAGTTTGGTGAATTTTAACAGATAGACAAATAAGTTGATCAACAAATAAGTTGATTGCAACAAATAGTTATCTTTTTGGACAAATTGTGTTATTTTAGTCCAAATAAATTACAGTTTGAGTCAAATGACCCAAAAGATTTAGAAACAGACTTATAGCCTGAAGCCCATTTTATTTATCCTTTTTGAGAATTTTAATTTTGTAAAGTGACATGCAATAAATGGATTGAAATTTAAATCCAAATGCACTATTTTCAAAAACTGCCCATTAATTTTACTTTCAAAATATTTTTTTATTACTTAAGAATTTTGTTAATGCATGTTATAGGGCAAATGTTAAGTTGACTTTTACGTTCTTTTACATTATTTATTACATGTATTTCATGCAAAATGTATAATCATTTTAAATTTATTGTTAACAAAATCCATTATTTTTAAGGAATAATTTTAGAAACTTACACACTTTATTTTTGGCTTTTAAAATAGACAATTTTTGTGGAATATCTCAAAATGAAAGTATGGACAAACAAAATGAAATGGATGGAATATTAAAATATAATATAATATGTATTATGAAAAAGTATTTCAAAAATAAAATGTATGCTTCAAATTTGATATGATGTGAGTAACATTAAAAATAAATTTAATTAACACATTATATTTTCGAAATACTTTTAATATTGTGAGAGATTCTCCATGATGGAATACTGGAAACTTGCTGGTGAAAAGAAACAAAACAACCCTCTTATTTTATCTATTTGGTGGAGAGTCTATGCCATAATAGGGCAAATGCTACAAGTTAAGCTACATTAATAAGGTTGGTGAAGAAAATAAAATATTATTAACTACTTTTGTGCAAAATGTTTTATATTATTTATCAATTGGCATTTCTTATATTATCTTTTATCTCATTTCTCATTGTATCTTTGCACCTTCATACACAAGTTCCATATGCATTCATTAATGTATGTTCTCTTATTTTGTGTATAGTATGAATGTTGTACAATAAACTAAATTAACTTGACTCGTGTTCAACTCATTAATAGTTTCATAAATTAGGATTTCTTTTGTTGCATGACAGAGTAAACCGGTTTCATGGGAACCATACAAGCTCTCCATGGGGGAAGGTATACTGGAAGTTGCTATATATACACATTAGCGGTTGGCATACGCAACGATTCAAATAAGTAAAAATAAGACAAAATATTTATTATATATTGTGTGTCACTCAAGTAGTAAGAATTTTCTTAATTTTTCAAGTACCATTCCTCCCATCTATCTAATTTTTTTTTTTAAAGAAAAAAAATAGAAAAAATGGTAACTTGACAGCATAAGAAGAGAAGGTTTCAGGACACCACCAAAGATATTCACTTTATAGTAAGTAAAAACAAACAAACAAAAAAAAAACCTAATTACATTTTGTGTACCACTCAAGTGGTACATGTGCTCTTTATCAAATCAAATGTGCTAGGTTTGAATCTTACCCACTTCTCTAACCTTCTTTTTTTTAAATTGAGAAATTCACTTGGCACATAGAGAAACAAAGACTTCAAGACACCAACATGACTGTGCACTCGATATATAGAATAAATAGATAGATAGATAAAACAAGACTACTCTGTCCTGGAAAATGTTTGTCCCTCCTTTCTCTTATATCGCTTACAATCACACGACTTGATTCCTTATTTGAAAAATGAAATCACATAAACTTAGTACATGATGTACACCTTTTTAAGAAAATAAAATATATGGGGTGGCTTTAAATGCCTCCCAAAATGTTAGTTGGACACCCATTGTTTAGGGCATCCCAACTCAAAATATGATTTTTTATTTTTATTTTTATTTTCTTTGAATATTTCAAATAAGCCCAATCTCACCCTCACCCACCTTAATTCGCCACTATCGTTGTCGGACCGCCTTTGCTACTGTCACCCGCCACCCCTTCCCATTCCTTCGCCAACAGTCGTCGCTTCCACACTTTCTCTTCTTCTTCTTACTTTTCCAAAAACCCTTCGAGATCTAGGGTTTTGGGAGGAAGGAGAATGAGAATGAAGATAAGAGATTATGAGAGATAGTTCACGACGAGAAGGGTGTCACAGTAGGGAAATCTAATGCCCCCAAATTTATTACCTGAATCTACTGCCAAATCCTTCATTTAAAGTCCAATTCCATTACTTAAAAGGTAGAAGAAAAATCATAAATAATTAAACTTTAAATATTCTCTCTCGTGTATACAAGGATGAAATGTTTCAACTCAATGAATTACAACAAGTACCCTAAAGCATACAATTCTTGAATATAAGACAATACTAATAGAAAGAAAGAGATTAACTCTCATTACAAAACATCCATCTACAATTATTAGGCCCCATGGCCAACAAATGAAAACATCTTGGTCTTGAACAATTCTTCGACTTCATACTTGAAAAATGATTAACAATGTGGGATGAACACAAATGTCTAGTAGGAATCACAATGATTCTAAACAATAACAATACATGGATAGCTATGATCATGAATGCTACAAATCATAATTATATATATAATGTGACTTTTTATATCCAAAATATACATACATAATCATATCTTTTCTCAAAAGAATTCTTCTTCTCAATTCAAGAAAGCACAATTTCTTATCTTTGTAACTCACCATTTTCAATTCAAATGACTTCCAAACCTGAATTTCACCTCAAATACCATAGACACATTAACTAGTTTGACATTCCTATGACTCATCTTTGCTAATCCAAATAATTTCATCACATTATTTATTTTCAAAATCAATCCGCGGTCAATCCTTTGTATTTTCGGGCTACTTATTTACTTCAAACAATACTCACATCATTACCGAACTCAAAACTCATCTCATAATGCAACTTCAACTATATTATTGATACATATATTCATCAATAATCATCTCTACAGATATACACATTTTCAATCAAATAAACAATCAAATAAACAACTCGTGGTCTCGCCAAGCCTCACATTACCACCGTGGTCTACAGGTTTCTAGCCGGAAGGAATGCATTACCTCTATATCAGCCAGCTTTACTGGTTGCTAATAGGAAGGAACGCATTACCTCTATATAGCATATCCACCTGCTTTACCAATGCTAACCGAAAGAAATGCATTACCTATATATGGCACATTAGCCCGCTTTACTGGTTGCTAACCGGAAGGAACGCGTTACCTCAATATAGCACAATTACATTCCACAATACATGCATCTCAATTTCCTTCCATTCATTCTCATCGAATTATGTAGTTACGGAGTTAATCAACAACACATAAGGTTTCATTTCAACCTACCTCACATCAGTTCTACAACAAGCAAAACCATCCTCCACCAATGACTAAGGACAAAACCTCTAGACAATAAACGATGCCAATTCTCATAATTAATACACTATAATTCTTACAATTTATTTCACTATTTCCGATCACCAACATTTGCGACATCGGCTAATTTCATGATTTCAATTCCATCATCTTAGCTTGGATTTCATCAACAACCCTATGATACATAGCTTCTATGATTTAATTCCATTAATTACTAGTTTACAACAATTTCGATAAAATTCCAATTTATGATCGTTCAAAATTCACAACCAATTCTTTTTCTTTCTTTCCATTTCCATTTTCATAATTTGGTTCAAAATGATCAAAATGGTTCCACAAGTACAAAACTCATCATTTGTTTCATTCTCAAATTTTTCGAACAAATAAATAAAATTAAGCTTTTTATTCAAATCACCACAATCATACTTTAATTGTATAATAGTCTCAATAATCGTATAATCATAAACTTTTTTCTAGCTTCATGAATATCTCATTAAAATTAGGGCTTTTATACTCAATCATCATAAACATGCTTCATTTTCTTCAAATTTCATAATCGACAATAAAAACATTAGATCAACTCCCAAAATCCAAAACCCTAACTCAAATCTTCATGCATTTTAGACATCTCTACAAAAGTCAAGTTTTTCATGCAATGGAAAATACCACATGTCTATCTATAGCAAGGTATTGAAAAGAAGAAAGGAAATTCCTACCTTTAGAAGAGAAGAAGAGGAAAGCCCTAAAAATCAACTTCATCAAAATTTGATCTCTGCAGGTCAAAATGTAGCCCTCAACAAGTTGGTCATTTTTGGTATACAGAACCAGTATCAAAATCTTCTTCGATTTTCTTGGATTAAAGGATTTGTGTGAGTTAGGTTTGTTTTTTGGAGAAAATGAGGATAAAAGAGATGCAGAGAGAGAGAGATGAGAGTAAATAAGAAAAAGAGAGATTCAGCATTTGAGGCAGAAAAGCATAAAAATCGAGGCAAAACGCGCTCAGCCGCACCTGCGAAGCCTCCACCACACAGTCACACCTATGGAATACTTCATAGGGAAAACTTGGGTTTTGCACTTCCACCGGACCTACTGCCCATTTCCCGCACCTGCGGCCAATCCGGCCGCACCTACAGCCAACCTAAACTTCAAACAGTCATAACTCCTCATCCAAACTCCATTTTGGGCACTTATTGTGCTTAAATTAAAGTCCCAGAAATAGCCTTTCCAATGGTTCTATCCTCACATAAAGATTCATAGTGTGGAGGGAGAAACGAGCAAAATAATAAAGACTACTAAAAAATAAAGATATAAATTTAGAATTTTTGGTCCAACCTTACCCAACCATCATGCTAATTCATCATTCAAGGTTGTGAAAATAAAATGATAAGTCTGAATACATAAGTTCAAGTCAGTTTCGAGACTCAAGGCATTATAGGAAAGGAGGCATGGGTTAGGCTTCGCGGTAGTAGAAGGGGTCACAACGGCAAAGAAGAAGAAGAAGAAGAAGAATGAGGGGACAATAGCGGTAACGAGGAGGGCACGAAGGAGGAAAAAAGAAGAGGTGGCAACGATGACTTGTAGGTGGCAAAAGAGGGGTTTGAGAGCTAAAAAGAACTTGAGGTAAGGCAGAGCAATGATTGAGGGTGGCGACAATAAGTAGTGAGGGGCTAGGGAATTGGAAAGGCATGGAGGTGGTATTTGTGGTGTTGTCATTGGTGGCCAAAGCTAAGAGTGGTAAGGGTTAAGGTTTTGAGTTAGGTAATTTTTGGTAATTTTATTTAGGAATAAAAAAGTATTCAGAAGAAAAAAAAGAAGAAGAAGAAGAAGAAGAAAGTGAGGTGTCCAACCAATATTTTGGGTGCATTTAGAGCCACCCAAAAATCTGAGGAGGCTGTACAGGCCCTCCAAAATTTTGGTTGGACACCTTGTTACTTTGGACACCCCATTTTGAAATTTAAAATTTACTCTATTATTTTTAACACCCCAAATAATACTCATTCAACCCTCGAAAACCCTAAATACATTCTTAGGACACCCCACATAGCAAATTGCCCCCATTCCACCCTTAGACAAAAACAAAATTATTTGTCATCACCAAAGTGTCTCGGCTCAGGAACTTAGGTATAAGAGGGGAATGTCATGAATTGAGCACACCACTCACCCGATCAAAGATCGGCCTCTACTAATCATGATGTGATTTTTATGTACAGTATATGCTCTTGTTCCGATTATTATGCTACCTTTACTATGTGATGCGCATAAGTATAGACTAATTCGCCCAATTTAGAACGTTTTGATTTCATGTTTGTTTTGAAAAGTGTTTTAAATATGTACCACTTGAAAAGTGATATCATATGTACATTAATCAAACTATCCCAATTTAAGTGAAAAAGCTTTCATCCACCGGCGTTCAAACAGGTATATCAACTAAGCACTTAGCCTCATAGTAAACATGCTTGACATGACAATAATCACACACATGCAATATGCTAAAGCAAAAAAATGCTTACCCCAAATATCCGAAACGAGCCCAAAAGGAAGAAAATAGTTAGAAAGAAAAAAAAATGCATGATCTTACATGATGCAACATGACTAATGTAATGCATACAACATACAATTAATAGGCTCAGCTACTATCATGGCATGTGAGTCAATTCAAGGCATGCAACAAAACACGTATTCGAGTAAGGAATTTGAATTTGACATTGATTAGTATGATGAGCTGGACCCTTTATGCATCCAAAACGAATGGATGCAAGTCATGAAAAATGCTAAGTAAAACATGATGCTATACAACCACAATAAGCGGATAAATAAAAGGGAGAAATAAGTGGGGGTTGGAAGACATACACAATATTACAATTGTGTCCTTATGCAAGAGGATTCGAATGAATGTCCTAATTAACTAATTATTACAACACAAAATTAATTAATTAATCAACTAGCTATTACAAATTCAAAGGAATTAATAAGCTAATTTAACGAATTATTACAATTTGAATGAATCTAATTAATTAATGAACTAGCTACTATTAAAACATTAAATCAAAGGAATGGACAGTGAGGAGTCTCACGCGCACAAGCGAGAATATCCTCCCGAAAACTCCTCTGTTCTGCTACCAGATTTTGTTCTGTTCGCAGTTAGAAAATTAATCTACTTGCACCCCAGCCTTTGCTCTGTTCTGCCATGAAAATGGCACTGCCTACAAAAAGTAAAGTGGCTGGCCGGCCGGACCGGAATGGTGGTTGGCTGGCCACTATTTTTGGACTCTGCCTTGCTACAACAAAATGGAAACAGAGCACAAACAGAATGTTTCCAAGGGATGTTTGTCCTCTCTGCCACTCCCTTTCATGGAATTAATCAAGGGAGGAGTAGAATCGGTCCACAAATCATCAATCATCGCAAGGTTGTTGCATGATGATCTATGAATCAATGGGACAAAGGTTCAATGAATGAAAATAAATAACCAACAAAACCTCCTTCCTATCATGAAGTTACCTCGAGGGAAGCGGTAGACATTGATTCTTGAACCATTGAATGTCACTAAAGTACACAATGACTTAAGACTCAATGGGTTCAATATAATGTCCGATTGAACTCAACTCAATTTTATTATATTGCGCCTCTTTTAGTCCAATTTTATTAGCCCTTTTTAATTAACTTTTCATTCTTTAATCATTTTGTCCGAAAGTGATAGTTACATCCACTAATGAAGAAAAGTGTCAAACAAGAAGTTGTTCTTGGCATGAGAGAGATGTAATGCCTTGGTAATGAACCTCCGAAGAGATTAAACCATTAAGCATGGAAGGTCTCTTTCTCATACCTTAAACAATAATCAATTGTTTGAAACAACTCTTAAGAAAAAGGAAAGAAAACCAAGAAAGGAGATAGGTTGCAGAGATGATTATTACAAGTGTGAGCATATGGATGAAAACTATGAAATAAAAGTTATTAACTCAAATAGGTTGGTGTCTAAAGCCTAAACCACCAAACCTATAAGGACTTACAACACTACAAGCATACTATGCAAAGCATGAATGAAGTAAACATGCTAAAACAATCCTAAAAACACCAAAAATAATGCTGGAATTACTTTGAAAAGGCTAAAAAAAGTAAGCAAAATATGAGAGAATTGAAGCTAGTAAGCAAGCCTAACGAGGGGTGGCTAACCCCTCCACTTTTTAGACCTTAAATCAAAACTCTGAAAATCGGTGGCCAAAAGTTGATAAACAAATGGGAAACACAAGGATAAAAAGCTTATGGAATAAGGTTCAAAGAAGGGTGGCTAACCCTCCACCTTAAACAGTCCTAAAAACACCAAAAATAATGCTGGAATTACTTTGAAAAGGCTAAAAAAAGTAAGCAAAATATGAGAGAATTGAAGCTAGTAAGCAAGCCTAACGAGGGGTGGCTAACCCCTTCACTTTTTGGACCTTAAATCAAAACTCTGAAAATCAGTGGCCAAAAGTTGATAAACAAATGGGAAACACAAGGATAAAAAGCTTATGGAATAAAGTTCAAAGAAGGGTGGTTAACCCCTCCACCTTTGGTAGCTTTAAATCACAAGTTTCAGCCCACCAAAACAGTATAAAAATAGCAAGAAAATAGAGGGAAGAAGTTGTGTAAAGATGGCCAAAGTTATACCTCTTGAAGAGGAGTTACTCTTTTGTTCACAAACCACAAGGTATCCACTCTCAAGGGCTGAGATTTTAGCTCAAGAACCTCAGCAAGGAGCCTTAAATTTTTGGTTTAGAAAGTGTATGTATAGTGTGTGTATGTTACAAGATAGAGATGGAGAGTGTTTGGCAAGTTTTTGAGCTTTGGTAAAATTTTCTCACTTAAAACCATAAGGGATGGTCGAGTATATATAGAAAAACAAGTTCTTATCTCAAAAACATATGTATTGAGCTAGCTGGAGCAGTATATGCACATGGGGAAGACAGCTAGCTAATAAATATCTGTCTGCTGGGAAACCTAGCCGGCTGGCCATGTAGAGGGACGGCCGGCCACTAAATTTTGTCCAGTCAGCCACCTGTTGGCCAGCAGGCCTCTGAGTGGTCAGGCTAGAAAGAAAAGAAAAGAAAAAAAAAAACGGTTTTTGTCTAAAGGGTGTGCAAGGTTCTAAGCTCTAAAACTCAAAACAGAGGCTTCTTGCTAAAGAAATCGAACATTTGTACAGCATAGTATTTCATCATTGAGTGTTCACCCTGAGGCGTCCAAGTCTTATAGGCAGTCAAAAATGGGGTGTCTACAACTATGTCGTTCAAACTCTCAAGACAACAACAAAATTCCAAGTGAATAACGAAAGAAGTACCGTCGGCCACCATCATTACGCTATCAGCGACCATTGTCGCCCACCACTAGCACTGTCGCATACTAGAAGTTAGAAAATAAAATGTACGAAAACATAGAGTCGAACATATATCAGATATGAAACATCAAACAACGTTGAATAATTCGAAAACATATTGTTGAACAAGTGAATTAAGTTTAGAAGCAACTTTCCAAATAAATGTAATTTGTTCAGTACTAGCTAGATTTTCAAACAAAGTTTGTAAAATCGACACTTAAAAACAAAGAAGTAGAATGAAAAATACACCTTCTCTATCATAAATAATTTTGAGATGTCTTCTTCTTTATTCATTGCTAACTTCAATATGAAATACAATGCGAGGATTATGGATTCAATGGGAATAGGGTTGAGTATGAAAATGCAAGGTAAAGAAAGTGAGAGAGTAAAAGAAGAGCGAAGAGAGAAAGGAAGACTGATATTGGTTATGAGATGTATCCAAAGATACTATAATTTGCATTTGTTACAATTTTAAGTACATTTTGGTCATTTTGAATAGGAAAAAAATAGTGATAAAAAAATTCTTTACATTAGGATGCCTAACCAAAGTTTTGCAGTGCATTTAGAGCCTCCCAAAAATATGTGCTACACAAAGAAAAATTCTATTTACACCATGTTTTTTCTCAGTACACGCCAATGTAACATTAAATTTTTATTACAATAATAACCTCAAGTAAAATTGCTATTAAGGACAATAATTGTGTGTCTTCTATCAATTTGAAGAATATAACTTCAAAATACAAAACTCTCTTCACACACCATTACCTATAATCATATATCCTACATCATCATCATCTTCCAATACTCATCATCTCTTTCATTATAATCTAACACACTACACTCATAATATCCTTCATTATCAACAAGTTCATCTCATTATATTCTCCATTATCCTTTTCCCCTCAACTCAAAAGCATTGTTGTCTTTAAAGATTTAGGGTTTAAGAATATTTAAATCAATCGTTTTTTAATATTTGACACTATGGATGGCAATCAAATTGTTGAATTGGAACAATGCAACAACGAAAAGTTGAGTTTATTGCTTATAATGTTTTGTACTTTTTTTTCATTCATGTAGTTGATGGGTTGTTTCTGTTCGACATAAGTTCGACTAACCAGAGTTGAACATTTTCACAGTTTTCAAATATTTGCATCCGAACAAAAAAAAATTGTTCAAATTATTAATGTCAAACATGTAACGCCCTCAAAATAACCCATAAATCATACATTCATGACATCCATAAACTTAAGAGAATAAAGCATATTTCCATTCATCAGAGTAATACATACAAAAGTATTACATGTTGACAATAAAAGTAAATGTCCCACGAGCTTACAACTTTCCAAGTCAACACTTGGGTTCAACAAAAGAAGAGTTCTAACTCTTTATACAAATTAAGCCCTTGGCTTGAATTTACATGTAATATACAAAAAGATAACAACAAAAGTTCTTTAGCCTCTAAGCCTCCCAAGCTATGTCCTTGGAGGTGGCATATCACCTAAACCTGAAAATGATGTCCCATATAGGGTGAGCCAAAGCCCAGCAGAGATATACTAAACCAGATATGAGCAATAACTAAAACATTAGCATTTGATAAATGGCTAACACTTATAAACCAACTTACAACACAATCCAGTTCCATGACGAATATGTACATGTTTCATTCCACTTTCCTTTACTTAACCAATTCAATTCATAAACATGGCTCAAAACCTGGCCAAACAATTAAATGAGACTGCATCTCATATTAAAACACTTCCTTTATTCACAATTCAAATGAGACTACAACTCATGTCAAAAACACTTCCAATACTTCAATTATCTACGTTATGCAAACGCAATTAGAATTTCAAGACTTTCACCCTGGACACTCCGGCCAACTTAATTATCAATGGGTTCCATCCCCTATCTCCTCTCAAACAAATTTGAGAGTCCATCCCCTATCTCCTCTCAAACCGTGGAGTACATCCCTTATCTCCTCCCAAACAACATACATATACAATGTATTTAACAAATATCATATACAATGATCAATCAATACACATATTCGATGTATTATTCTAGCTGTCATATTCAATGACATATTCCACATGATTAGTTTTAATTTTTCCTTATCAACATACAGTATCTACAACAATCAAGACTATCCTCCACCAATAGCCCAAAGCAATTATCTCTAAACAGATAATAAATTTATCAAACAGATAAAATTTCAACATATTCATGGGTGAGTGATTAATTTATCCAACTACACCATTCAACCTCATAATTTCCCAATTTCATGAATTTCAACTCAATTTCACAATTTTCTAAATTAATTATTCGACATAATTAGGGCATTTTTTTCCATTTTCCAATAACAAGCCTAAGGTTTAATTTCATCAATTTAACCATAATAATACCATTTTTCAAGACCTCTCATACACCTGGAGTTTAACATTTGAAAACCCCCTTTTTAAAACTCTAAAACAAACCCTAACTTTTTCAAAATCACCAAACAACCCCCATCTATCCAAAATACACAATATTTATGTCAAAACTCATAGAGAGGAGTAGGTTATCCCTACCTCAAATGAAGAGACCAAATGGAGAAGATGATGAAACTCGAAGTGCTCCAAACCCAAGGATTTTCGGATTGAAATGTAGCCCACACCAAGCTCCACACTTTTAACAAAGGGACTAGGGTAGAAACACACTAGAACTAGGTGTATTCTTAGAGAGAAGTGGTGGTGTAGAGAGAGAGGCAGCCGATCTAGGGTTTTAGAGACAAAAAGGAGATGAAAAAAGTGAAAAAAAAAACAAGCTGCTGTGACTGATATATTCGAGGCTCGCTCGAGCGACCAAACACAAAGAAACCTCGCTCGAGCGCACAAAGCCTCACTCGAGCCAACAATTCAAAGCTTAAGGTCTGCAACCCAGAAGCATGCTCGAGCGAAGAAAAGCTCGCTCGAGCGAAGAAACCCAAAACATAGCCCTCGCTCGCTCGAGCCAAGAAATGCAACCCTTAAGTCCAGAACCAGACGCAGACGCAAGCTCGAGCGCAAGACTTCTCGCTCGAGCCACCAGACACACCACTCAACTCTCGCTCGAGCAAAGGAACCCTGACTCGAGCAAAGGAGCTAAAACACAGAGCTCGCTCGAGCGACAAAAGCCTCGCTCGAGCGAAGACACCAAAATCTGGGCAGCAACTATTGGTTTAAACTCACTACCAAGCTGTAACAAACCTGCCCATTACATCCCAAAATTCGAATACAAGGAATTAAAGAACGGAAACAAGATATAAACAAAACCAACACCACGGAACCTAAGTCCGGAACACAATAAACAACAGAGGGAAAACCGGGATTGCTATAAACAACTGTAAATTGTTCGTACATAAAAAGCTGAACATAATGAATCTGAACGAGTTGGGTTTGTTCAACATAAAAATTCTAGACTTACTAATTTTGTTCAACATAAATAGTTTGGACGTATTAATTTGTTCAATTTTACTTGGTCGTACAATAATATTATGTTTAGACAACTAGTGCTGAACTGAATTCAAAATCGAAACTGCTATGGGAAGGTAAGAATCACTAACCGAAAAAATAAACTAAGCGAGATTTAGATGTGAGAATCATAGATTTTCGGAGGTGAGAATCAAAAATCTTTGCCCAGTAGTTTCTTCAGTGCTATGTCGATCTTTGTGAGGGTAATTGTACTATTACAATGCCGGCGACAAGGGTTATTTCTTCAATGTCTTCAACAATGTATTGGTGTTATCAGTTGTTGTCGATGTAGCTCTTTATTCTAGACATGTGTTTTGTGTATGGTGGTGTGTACTTATATCTTTTTTCTTTTTTTTTTAATGTGTTGAGGTAAAAAAGGAAAGATTAGAGTGTGTTTTGAATATAAATTCAAAGTAGAAAATATCATATATGTGAACTAAGTAATGGCATGTATAGAGACAATTTATGATATGTAAATAGAATTTCCCTACTACAATCCCTACACAAAATGCAAGAATTCCATTTTTTTTCCCTTTGCATCTACTAAAATTTTGGATGACAAAAGAAAATTGCTAGATGGTCCATGGTGGGAGTTGTTATTCCTACCATATCATCTAATAATAACAGGGCTTATAAAGTTAATGGTATAAATTTATTTTTTTATTTTTATTTAATTAAACTACTTTTGCATAGTAATTTTTTTTTTTTAATATCATAAGGGATTTTGCCTTTTCTATTGATTCCTACGGATTGGATCAAAAACAATTCTTGAATGAGGTATTTAGACTCCCCAAAGCATTTCATTGCTTACGACACCCTTCATCATCTCTGGGTGCCTAGGTATCCACCATAAGCCTTTCCTCATTTAAACCTCATCCTTCACTTTAAGGCTATGTGTGGGCGCCATGCCTTTTTTGAGTCTAAGGCCCTTTTCCACACAAAATGTTGTGCTAACTTGTTTTAATCAATAAAGAGTCGCTATTTAATTTTTAAAGGAGAATTAAGAAACCTTTAATAAAGAAAACTAAGTTAAGTACCGATCCGTCATAACCAAAAAATTCTAGGTTCAAGAGTTTAAATACAAAAGGGAAAGGTCATTGAATGATAGCTTCCTTTTTTGTCCAATCAGAAGATTGGCCTCTACTAATTTTCTATTTTATGATTTTAGCAGTTAATTATTTCATACAATCTATTTTAAGCCTAAACCATACTAAATGATTTGAATATCATAAATATCACTCAATTTAGATTCTATGAATAAGTTATATTTTTACCAAAAATGAAGATTTTCTACCAAAAAGAGATATATGGCCATAAACATGAACTAAACCATGCAATATTCATAAAAATAATCAAAAAAATCCAATTTGCATAAATAGAGTATTTAACTTGGATTAATTGAAGAACAATGCATAGAACAAGCATAAGCTATGAGAATGGAGAAAACTTACTTGGATACCCACTTATGCATCTTTCATGCAGCACATAAATTAAACATGACCTAATATGCTTTTAAATATATAAAATATGATCCTAGGCCCGGTTTGAGACTACTAACATGATGATTATGCAAGAAAAGCAACTAACAAGTAAAAATACAAACTAACTATATGATGATCAACCAAGCTTATGCATGCATATTATATGATCAAATGAGGCCTAAAAACATGTAGTTTAACAAAATAAAGAACACATGCAAGAGAAAAGGTGAAAAAACAAATGAAACTAAGGAACTACATGATGCTATGATGGACTAACAACCTAGCATGAATGAACACTGAAAAATAAAGCAAAAAGGGTACTGAAATAGAAAAGTTAAAAGTTAAAGTTAAATTAAACCGAAGAATACGCGAAGAAAAACGTAAAGAATTTACTCACAAGCCTCCTTCAAGCAAAAGTTCTGAGTTAGGGTCGAATTCTTCAAGCTTTGGAAGATTTTTAGAAGTTTAAAGTTGCTGTAGGTGGAGAAATTTCAGAGTCAAGGCAAGAAAAAGGAAAGGAGAGTGTTTTGCTTTTAAAATTCACTAAAAGCTCTCAAGAGTCTAACCCTTTGAAAGGGAGGGACAGAGGTCCCTTTTATAGGTAGAGGGGAGGTTATGGAACCCTTCTAGGGTTTCATCACTTCCCCCTTGCTACCTCTCTCCAGAAATGCACAAAGATTAAGTTTCCAAAACTGGCTCTACCATTCTTGGATCACATGCGCACGCACAACTTGCCTTGGTACACGTGTCATCTATGTATGCATAAGTGCAAGGTTCCATGCTCTTGACTTACCTATTGCCCAAGAAAGCCCAAATTGCTCTCTAATCAATGTTTTTAATAAATCCAGCCACTAATTTTGAAAAATGTCTTTGATCAAGGTACAATCGGACTTTCTTCTCTTTCTCGAGGTTAAAAAGGTAGTTTTTGGCTAAAAATGAGTCTAGGGGTAAAATGGTCATTTTTTGCAAAAAGTCAATTTTTAGCCAAAACAAGTTTATACGGCAACTCTAAACAACTTTAAACATTCCAAAGATGAAGTAATTACAATTTCATTATTGGGAAGCTTATAAGCACCTGAAGTCTTAGGGTCAGTCAAAATGGACTATCTACACTATGTCATCCTAAGGTGCTGCTAAATGGAAGGATCTCATCAACGTTCATGAATGATAAATCATAAATTGACCCGCCAAATTTGAAAAATTGGGTGCTATCATATGGCTTTGTATCGGACTCTGCTTTTCGGAAAAAAATAGCTGAACAAGTATAAAAATGACTGCTTTTAACTTTTGTTTTCTTATCATCAACTTTTTGCTATTTATAAGAAATTATACCAAATAGTTCTTATAGTGTAATTAGGGTGATAAAACAGACCTTATCATACAATTTTATTGTTTTGTTTTTCTATTGGGTAACTCTACTTACACCACAAAACTAACTCCTTACACCCTCAAAATTTTAATTTTATTTTTTTTCACAATTTCTATAATTACATTCGTACCTTGATCCCTACTATCCACTCTTCTTCTTACACCCAAAACCTTAAAAAACCCTAACTTCTTCCCCCATCACCTCTGAGCACCATCCCATTGCAATTGCCACTCCCTCCATTGTCTCACTGCCACGATCACCACCACTGTCATGACCACCACCTTCATGCCCCTCACTGCCATAACCATTACCACCCTGCGTAAGCACTCCATTTGTGTTCCCTACCACTGCGACGCATTGTCATCGCCACTTACCACCATTGTGGCGGAGAGAGGAGCTCACAGTGCTCGGAAATGGTTGTTCAAATTTTGTTCGGTGTAGTAGAACCAACGAAACCAAACAGTCCAAAGCCCCATTGCCGAACAAAACCAAATCGCATAGATAGCTACTACTGAACAAAATTGAAAAACGCTTACATCTCTTGCCAAACGTATAGACCCATCATGTTCGACTTCCTAGAACCGGACATATCTTGCATGTTCAGTAGCCCACAACCGAATAAAGGTCATGTGTTTGGCGAACCAGAATCGAATGGTTCGTAAAACCTACAGTTGGTGGAGAGGGATTAGGTAGCGATGGTTGGTGGAAGGGACTGGGTGGAAAGGAGGGGCGATGACAAATGAGAGAGGTAAGGTAGAGAGAGGTTGGATGGAGGAGAAAGGTGGTGGTGGTGGTAGAGAGGTGGCAACGGTTGTGAGCTGGTGGAGGTGGTGGTGGTGATGTGATTAGAGTGTAATGAAAAATTAGATTTTTAAATTGGGGATGTTATGTCTTTTTGGTAATTTTAGACAGGAATAGAAATGTAATAAAAATAAAGAGGGCTACTATTAGCACCTGCCTATTTACTTTGCCCCTCCCTTCCTCCCAAATTCTTTCTTTCTTTTTTTTAATTCCAATTTTGTCCAAAGACAAAATTCCATTTCTACCTTCATCCTTAACCCTCTAACCCTAATTTTTCACCCTAACCCTAATTTCATCACCTCCGAAAGCCACCATTCACCCCAACGTCGGCCATCCACCTTCCTGTCACCCCTAACATCGTAGCACTCTCTTCTTCTTTCCACCACTGCACCGCTGCCATCACCACCCACCACCTACCACCGTTGCCATCATCACCGAAACCCTAACCCTAGATCTCACTGTCAATCTTCCTCCCCTATCCTCTTTGGCCATTTTCACCAAACCCTAACCTAGACCTAGGGTTTCAAAAGAGAGTGAGACGAAGATCAAGCAAGAGAGAGAGAGAGAGAGAGAGAGAGAGAGAGTGAGGCGATGGCAACGGTGGCAACATGACGACTGGCAATGGGTTTTTGCAGCGAAAAAAAGAAGACTAGGTTAAGGTTCGCGATCAGGGAAGAGGTTTGCGACGAGGTAGGGGAAGTGTTGTAGTGGTGTGATGGCAAGACAAAGAAGGCGGTGCTATTCAGATTCAAGTTCAGATCTCTCTCTTTGACTCAGATCGCGGTGGTGCGATAGTGCAATGGTGGTTTGCCAGAGCTGAAACAGAGAAGGTGAAGAAGAAGAAAAAGAAGAAAGGGGGTAGGAGGTGGGCTACCAGAAGCAATGACAGTGGTGTTGGAGGTGGTGGTTGAAAGTGGGGGCTAGGGTTTGGGTTTGGGTATAGTTGGTATTAAGATGAATGTTCAAAGAGAAAATAGTGAAGACTCATTTTGCTAGGCGGAGGTTCAAAGAATTGGGAGATTCAAAGTAAATAAATAGATGCTAATAGCAGCCCTCAAAAATGTGTAAAGAATTAGAAGTGTCCTTTTCTTTATAAAACCCAATCGATAACAACCCACTAATATCCACGGATTTGTTTGATTGTAATTTTGTTGCATGTTTTTTGTTTTTATTCTAGAAAAATACAAAAAACAAAAACAAAAAAAAAATCCAAATAAAAAAGATAAAAATGGTAACTACTTTTGACAAATTTATTTATTTTTATTTTAAAACAATCCACTTTTTAAGAAACACCAAAAAAACAGTTCTTTTAATTTTTGAAAACTATCTTGGAACAAAAACAAAACAATATGAAAATGCAGGGTGTTTTCAAACCTTTCATTAAAAGAAAATGAAGAAACCAAAAATACACCAACCAAACAGGTCCTATGTTTTCTTTATTTTCTTCTCAATGGACGCAAAAGATAACAACCTAATCCATTGTTCATCCTCATAACTGAGAATCAAACATGCATGCCAAAGTAAACAACATATGCATTTCTGTGGTAACACATTCATTTACCAAGTGTGGCATAGACAACCATTATATTGAGCAAATAAAACAAATTACACCCTGGATTGAAAACAAAAACAAAAACAAAAACAAAAAACGCAAGCACAATCCATGGCCATTGCAATGCCCCAGATGAACTTATAAGAACCTCAGTATTCTAACTGCCCAAAGTATTTACCCGTAATCGTTACCAGAATATTAAGCATGACAACTTCATCATTGACTTCAGATTTTGCAGCTCGCAAGCTTGCAGACTTCCTCAGCAAACACCTAAGGGCTGCACACGTGTCAGCATCTAGTGGAGTGTCGATTGCAGCGCACAGAGCAAACAGCCATGCACAATCGTTCCTTGACAGAGCGGTCACGTTCTCCACCAAGCTTATCCGTTTCCTCAGCATTGACAATCGAGCCACTGAATCCATCCTAAGAATCGCAGACAAAGTCGGGCTGTCGCTAGAACTTCCACTGGCAGAAGATTTAGTATGGGAATTTTCATTATTTTCATCAACTGTTGAGAAAGATCCTGGGTCACTCGCGTTTTCAGGTATTGAACAATCAAGAACCTCGTCAGATTCAACTTCATTAGTTAGGTTATCAAATTTTTCAACAATGATACTTTCCAGAAGATGATTGGAGCTTTCTTCTTCATTGACAGCCGAAGATGAATACTGAAATTTTGCAGAAACTTCAGTGCTACAACAATCGAGATTTGATAGAACCTATAAAGCAAATGTAAGAAACTGAAGTCAGTTCTGTTCAAACATGGTATAACTTAATATCCAAGTTTTATTATACGCGATGGACTGAACTACATATTTGACTTAAAGATTGTCATTTCAGTTGTAGTGTCTTCCATCAGATTGGGTTTTTCCAGCTCTTTCATATTTTAAAATGAAGGAAACAGTATTTTTCTATATTATTTTTTACATTAAAGAGCACAGATATTGATACGACACAATATGGACATGCCAACATGACATTTATCTAAACATTAGGATATAAACACGCTGGGGACACATTGAATAAAATATAAAAAAATATATGTATATATTAAAAATCCATATGAACAACCAAATGAAGTCTCTTTCCAACTCATCAGCAATCCTGCCCCATATGAAGTCTCGTTGCAGCTTTTCCAATCTCTTAACCACTGAACCAAGAATAGTAAAAAAGGCATGAAAAAAGTACGAAGACTAAATAGTGTACTTTTAATTAAAGCTAGCCTACCTCCTTTAGATAAATAGTCCCTTCCACCTTGCTAAGCCGAAAAAAATCTTTCTACAATTGAATCCCACACATGTATAGCCATTACGGAAAACCACAAAGAACCCTACCTAACAAAAAATTTATAAAAAAAAAAAAGACGACAAAAGAAGCGACAAATAGGTGACAAGTAAAGCCTCTATTTTGCTTCCCAAAATGGAAGCCGAAACCCCAACATTACACACATTACCAACCGAAATCAGAACTTAATTCCCAAGATTCACCTTCGGACTCAACACCACTTCAAAGCATAGAAGAACACATCAAATATAGCCCAACCATGAGATTAGTGCCATAAAAATAAATAGTATCGTCATCATATAACAAGCGGGACGCCTAAGAGAATAAACCGCTCACCCTTTCCACCTCAAAACCTTCCAAAAAAACCATTCAACATCTCCATACATAAGATAAACACGGGAGGATACAACAAATCCTTTGCCGAGGTCTGAAAAAAACCCCACTAGGGAACCATTAATCAAAACTGAAAGCATGACTGGAAATGCATTATCAAATCGACTCCCTTAATTTCAGGCAGAACCCCATTTTACTCATCACATGAAAAGGAACCCCAATCAACATGGTAATAAGCTTTCACTAAATCAAGCTTACAAATCAACAATGGATTCCCGCTTCTCAATCTCAAATCAAGCACTTCATTTGCCACTAGCACATCATCTAGGATTTGACTCCCTCTCCCACCCCCACAAACATTTTGAGATTCAAGGATCAAAGTTAGGGCTACAAATGAACCGAGTTGTTCATGAACAAACTCAGTTCGGCTCGTTAAGGGCTCGGCTCGGCTCGGCTCGGCTCGGCTCGTTTAGTAAACGAGCCGAGCTTGAGCTCGCATAAGCTCGGCTCGTTTATCATTATTTAAATTATATAACAAAAGCGGAAGCAACACATAAATAAAACAAGTTAAAATAACTAAATTGAAATAACATATAAATAAAAACACATATAAATAAATTACACAAATAAAACAAGTTAAGAAGAAATAGTAACACAAAAGCAGAAATAGTAATACAAAATAAACTTACAATCGTTTATTGGAAATAACTAGAAAATACATAATTGTTTGCTGGAAGTAACTGAAAAATACAGCTACAACTTGCATCCTTGAAAACTGAATTTGAATACTATTTTGACAGAAATTGCGAAACAAAATTTAACCTCTTTCCAACTCTGAAATGGCCTTGACTGAGGAGCTTCTTTTATAGGCAAAGTGGATAACTGTTAAGCTTGTGAACTGGGAACTGTAAGGCCTGTGACTGGAGTTGTGAGGCTTGTGACTTCAAAAGCTGGAGAATACTGTGAAACTTGTGACTTCAAAAGCTGGAAAACAAGAGGCACATGGGTGCTGAAAGCATCTTTCTATGACCCCGAGAACTTTTATATATATATATATATTTTACTAGCAGTGAGGAAACGTGACTGCACAGTTGACTGATGGAGAATCAATATATATATATATATATGAGCAGC
>NW_021025523.1:4047219-4063562 GCF_004153795.1 Camellia sinensis
TGTTTGTTAGCATATTATATTAAGTGATATTATATTAGCCGAAAGGTAGCCGAAAGATACACTAGGGTCTGTTTGTAATCATTTTATGCACTCAGGGATAGCACTCAGGGATCATCTTGTAATTGCCTTTCTTGTAAACCCTAAATCTTCATTTATAAATAGGGGGTGATATTCTATCATTCCTTAAGCTGGTTACCCAAGCTTCATGTGTGACTTGTGATAAATTTATGAAATTACAATTTGATGTGTAATTTGGTATGGAAGGGGAATGCATATAGAAATTATTTGAAAATAATGGATAAGGAAATAGTAACTGGATAAGGGGTTGGTGATAATGAATTCACCGGGTTGTTTGTAAACTATAAGGACTAAACGTCACCTTTGTTTTGTTTTGTAATTACCCTTTTGTTTTCTTTTGAGTTTGTCTCTGCTATGGAGCCAGTTGCAACCAGGAAATCTGAATGAAACAGCTGAGGCTATCATGTTTTTCGTGCCTATTGCTACTTCGAGCTAGTTATGCCAGAAAATTTGAATGAAACGGCGGAGCATCTTACTTACTCTTCTGCACCTCGAATTCATTGCATTGACCTAAGTTCTTCGAAACTTTTTTAACACTGTGGTGATGAAAATGAAAAGGAAGGAATTCCTCGGGATTTGTAATGTTTCCGTACTGTTATGTAGGGATTGAGTCCCTAATCTGAATGATTGAATATTGTACATACTGTTCTGTACTGTTTATGTATGAATGCATGAAAAATCTTTTTGGCATACAGACTGTCACAGCTCAATGGACATTATTTATTTACTGTATTGGCTTCCGCCAGGCCCTGTACTCTGTTTTACTGTATTACTGTTAAGCAGGCCTTCGGTAATCTCGGATTACTGGCCGGTTACGGTGCTAAACCCATAGGGCCGGGTTTGGGTCGTGACAGAAAGAGAGGCACAATCACAACTCTCTTTCAAATTGATAAGCTCACAAAACACAAATTACGACTTTGAGTATGTCAACAATGCTCCACAACAAGACAGTGATTCGTAAGTTTCATACAACATCTATGAATAAGATAATCTGATTTGAATGTTTCTTAAAACTAACTATACATATAATTTGTATGTAATCTGGATTGTGACCTCTTTGTATGCTATATAATGAGACAATATAGCAAGCATGAACCTATCAGCTCAAAATTGTCCACACAAGACATAAGGTTGATGAGGGCAGAAATCATAGAGAGATTTGTGATCGAAGTTAGCCGGTCATGGATAGAACCAATTCAAATACCTCCAGAAGAAGAACCGAAAGTGTAATAGTGAAACTAGTGAAAGGAAGACAATGTACACCATTCAATTTGTTTTTTCATACATTGAAGGAATGATGATGCTTGACATATATGCATATATCCTTTTTTGACTAATGTAAATTTCATACCTATCAATGGTTAAATATATATATATATATATATATTTTTATTGTGATTGTCAATACAATCCACACAGAGAAAATTGTCTGCAGAAATTTCTCTGGTATGATGTTATTAGAAATTCACAGAGAAATTTAACTCGTATCGTCCCAAGGGGATGCCTATGTGATCATATAATCTGTAATGCTTTGTGTTGATACAAAACAATCATCAAATTCAAAAAACACAAAACGCACAGTAATTTTATTTGCTATTGGCAAATTTCACTGGATGCATTTGAAGCTTCAAAACACAATGCCCAGATAATTTTCTCTACTAGTGGAAAATTTCTTTGGATGAAATTGACTGGTATTATAAACAGACTGCCCATAGTATGTTTCAACAAACACAATGCACATTGTAATTTTCAATGTTATTGGCAAATTTCTCTAGATGAATTAGACCTCACAAAACACAATGCACATTTCAACAAACACAATGTCTATAGTAAATTTCTCTTCTATTGGCAAACTTCTATGGATGAATTTGACTAGTATGAAGTTACCAGAAATTCACAGAGAAATTTAACTCGTATCGTGCCAAAGAGGGTGCCTGTATGATCATGCAATCTGTAATGTACTGTGTTAGTACAAAACAATTATCAAATTCAAAAAACACAATGCACACAGTACTTTTCTCTACTATTGGCAAATTTCTCTAGATGAATTTGAAGCTTCAAAACACAATGCATAGAGAATTTTCTCTGCCATAGGCAAATTTCTCTAGATGAATTTGACTGGTATTACAAACTCACTGCCTATAGTATGTATCAACAAACACAATGCACACTTTCACTGCTATTGAAAAATTTCTCTAGATGAATTTGATTGGTATTATTATATACAGTGTCTAAAAAATACATTTCAAAAAATAAAATACACAAAAGTAATTATCAAATGTATTATTCAATCCGTAAAATGTATTATCCTCAACTATTTAACAAAGGTTCCTTACATGTCCTCTTATTATGGCGACCAATACTCTCACAACGACTACACTTAATCACCCTTTTAAACTCTCCAGTAGAAGTAATTTTGTTCTTCTTTGGCCTCTCAGCTGGTCTCTTACTCAATGAAGGTAAAATCATAGCATCATCAATGCTACACACAGGCTTTTCAACAGTTGGAACTGGGCCAATCGAAAACGAGTATGCTTGACGATACATATTAGCATGAAAAAATGGTTCAACAAATGAATTTAAATTCTTTCCACTCCTTAAAATTGCAGCAACAACATGTTGACATGGATACCCATTTATTTTCCATTTTTGACATGAACAAGTTCTCAACCTAAGATCAACCATAACCGAAGGAAAACAATGCACTTCAAAGACATTATAAGATGATAAACTCACATTCCATGTCCTCCTATCCAAAAAAGACTTCTCCAATACACTATCCGTACGAGGACAGAGAACTTTATTCCATTTACTAGAGAGCAGCCTCCTATCAGATCTCATATTCATGATTTGCAACCGTATCATGTCCACCAAATTTGTTGTTGGCAAGTGTCGAGCTTTTCGTATCCATGAATTGAATGACTCAACAACATTTGAATACATCTCACCATAACGTTTCCCTTCAAAATATGCATCACTCCAATTTTCATATGGTAAACTTCTCAAGAAAACACTCACAACGTCTCCTCCCTCACTTTTTAATTTATTTAACTTGAAATGAAATGATGCCTTTGTTGGCGCATATGCACATTCTGAAAACTTGGACACAATCGTCTCCCTAACCAAATTTGTGTTTCCACATAACAACTTATCCCTCGAATTTCTCTTTAGATGTTCAAGACAAAATCCATGAAAGCAGTTAGGGAAAAACCTAGCAATTCCTTCTACAATACCGCAATGTCGATCTGATATGAAACTTCACCCTCTCTGATCCCAATACTTCACATAAATGTTCAAGGAACCAACACCAATTGTCTTTATTCTCAGCATCAATAACAGCAAAAGCTATAGAAAAAAAACCTACAAAACAAATAGGAACAAGTATATTAGATATACACATGCAGAGAAAATTAGAACAATAAACAACCAGAGAAATTTGACACTGCCAACATCCAGAGAGAATTCACACAATGGCAACTTCCAGACAAAATTCACTTAGTGCCCAACTCCAGAGAAAATTCACACATTGACAACATCCAGAGAAAATTGACTTAGTGACCAACTACAGAGAAAATTGACTTAGTGACCAACTACAGATAAAATTCACACATTGGCAACATCCAGACAAAATTCACTTAGTGACAATATTCAGAGAAAATTTACTTGATGACCAACTACAGATAAAATTCACACAATGACAACATCCAGAGATAATTCACACACTGACCAAAATTCAGAGAAAATTCTCACAGTGGCCACAACCAGAGAAAATCCACACAGTGTTCAAAATCAAAGAAAATTCAAAGTGTTAGAGAAAAATCACATTCACTCAATTCCTACATGTATAGAAAATTCACATACTCAGATAAAATTAGATATATTTATAATTACATTCATTCCCATTTTTCCCCGTCGCAGCAAGTATAACTCCTTTGTATCGTCCTTTCAAAAATGTTCCATCAAGAAAAAGCAATGACCAACAATATTTGAAACTAGCAATGCATGCATGAAAAGCCATAAACACTCTTTTGAAACGCTTGTTATCTTCAAAATCTAACTCAAAACGACTACCTGGGTTGTTCTTCAATGCCTCATCAAAATACCACCGTAATTGATCGAATGACAGACAAGAATCCCCATATGTACTACATTTTGCATTTTTAACCCCCAACCAACTACAGTTATAACTGATTGAGACCCCATACTTGTCTTTCATTTCTTTGACAACATCCACTAGACGAGTTAAAGATTTTGCACTTACCTCTTCAAGTATCAGCCCAGAAGCTAAGCTAGAAGTCATCCTAGCATGTTTACTAGTACGAACCGCCACACCACACGTATGTTCATTGTTCAAAGTTCTTATGTAAAAGAACTCATTTGTTTTTTCACCTGAAGCATGTACACGCCACATACATCCCCTTGATTCCTTATATGCACATTCTGCCGTAACCCTCAGCTTGTCATTTTTAACATACGTAAACTGAAAACCAACCTCAATAGCATACTTGCATAAAAAAATACAGCACTCAACCACACCATCCTCAAACTTTTGTCCAACACTTGTAATATTATTTCGCCAACCAGCAAACAATAACACCTTTTCTTGGTGAGAACAAAACTTAGAGAGTGAATTCCTTTCAATATCCACCAGCCTATCACATTTACCATCTACAACCTCTACCCAATTAGACCCCACTTCATCCTCTTCATCATAAATACTACATCTAGTAACTGAAACATTAACTATATTAACACTACATGCACAAACAACCCTCAACATATTTAGAAAATCAATATTATTTTGAATCATACAATTCGGATGGCCCACAATAGAATATGAAATACATAGTCTCAGGTTTCAAATTCTCCCATGTTTTACACAAAATGCCAAGCAATTCCTCAAAATTCAATTCGTATGAAACATTAATGACAATAGTATCATTTCCATATTTGCACAGCAACAACACTGCATTGTCCATCTAAACTGAAAGAAAAAACAAGAAAAATAATTTGTTCAACATAAAAACACTTCACAAGAACAACATAAAAGTCCAGAGAAATTTCTAATAATTATAATTTTCTCTGGATTATAATAACAAGCTTATAATTTTCTCTGGACTCAAATAAAAGTCTAGAGACATTTACAAACTTATATTCACCTTCAAGATAACAAAAACAAAATCACAGAAAAATTAATGAATCTAGAGAAAATCACAGAGAAATTTAATGCTAACTATTAAACACAATCATAGACAAAAATCACACAGAAGATCTATTATGAAATTATAAGCTTCTCTGTGATTTTCACTGGACTATAAGTTTACAATTTTCTCTGTGTGATTGTGCAGTATTGCACTCAAATCAACATCCAGAGAAATTTACCAACTTATATTCACCTTTAAGATAACAAAAATAAAATTACAAAGAAAATTAATGAGTCCATAGAAAATCACAGAGAAAATTAATGAGTCCAGTGAAAATCACAGAGAAGATTATAATTTTCTCTGGAAGTTAAATTTTCAGGGAAAATTAAAGACAAAATTAATGCTAACTATTAAACACAATAACTGACAAAAATCATATTGAAGATCTGTTATGAAATTATAATCTTCTCTGTGATTTTCACTTGACTAGAAACTTACAATTTTATCTGTGATTTTCGTTAGATTATAACAACAAACATACAATTTTCTTTGGATTACAAACAAAAGTGCAGAAAAAGAAAAAAAAAACTGCAGAATAAATGAAAAGTGCAAAAAAACCAGAGAACAAAACTTAGGAAAGAGCAGAAAAACAGAGCTAGTCTCCAAACACAAAGAACAAAACTTATCATTGATATACATATAATAGAGAACGGAAAATCAACTCCAAAAATCAAAGTCAACTCTATTGTCAAATAACAAAGAATGAAAAATCAACTTCAAAAATCAATCAAAACCACACTAAGCTAGCTTTTCTCTGACATTGATCAAAATTGAAAACAAAAACCTAATTCAAAATACACTACAAAAACTTCTCTGAAATCAGAGTCCTTACATACAAATCAAATGAAAAATAAAAAACTTACACTGAATATTAAACTTACTTGATTCAACTCCACTGAAATTCCGGGCTTCAACACGACTTCAACTCGTACACGGGCAACGAAAATCAACTTCTACACGACTACAAAATCCCTAAAAATCTCCACAAATATCTGCATCATCAAAATCTCCGTTACCAAGTTCATCCCCAAGTAGTCTCTTACAAAAATAGCAATGTAATCTTCAGTTTCCAAACTTGAAAACCGTATATTATAAACAAGGATAAAATAGGTATTTCATAAACTAAAATAACAAAGAAGGACCTTAGGCATCAAAAAATAATATTGTGGATCTCTTCTCATATTAAAAGTTAGGTAGGGACCTTAAACCAATTTTTCCAAAAAAAAATGTTTCTCTTGAGGTCCTTTCATTAAAAAGAAATAAATAGTGGAAATAGTGGATGGAAGAGAAATGAAGAAAAATAAAATAAAATAAAAAAATATATATATTTCTTCATATGTATTTGATTAGGCTGGAAATTTTGAAAGGAAAAGATAGAGAGATAAATTTAGAATTTTAATTATAAATAAATACTTTTATAAATAAATTTAGGTTTTCTTATGTTCTTGTATATTTTTGGCAAAAAGTTAAAACCCTAGTTACCATAATAACATGAATTATATAAGAAAATAACTTATTATAATATCACTACTTTCATACTAAATAAATTAAAATAAAATTATTTTTCTTTCTTTCTTTCATTTTTCGCCAATACCATACAAAGTTAGGCATATTTTGGGAATTGATTCTTGTGAGGTTTTTTAATTTTTTATGAAAAAAAATTATAAAAAAATGTTAAAAATAATTATTTTTGTAGTAATTTTTTGAGGGAATTACATTTTAGTGCCATAATTTTTTATTTTCTTATTTTCACACAAACATAGAAGGGTGCAAGTCGCATTTGCACTCTCACAACCTTTCACTTGCATTCCATCACACAACCATTTGCACTTTATATATTTTTATAATTATTTTTGTCTATCCCACTATATTAAAATTCTCAATTTTTTAACCCTTTTACTAAAATTATAACTTATCAAAATAAGCCTAAATATAAAGAATTCCCCTCCCCCCCCCCAAAAAAAAAATAGTGGTCCACCCCCAAAAAAAAAAAGTGGTCCACCCAACCATATGCACTGTGGGGACATACCCGGCCCGTTGGTGTGATGCCATTCGACCATAATTTTCTAATGCCGTTTGAGTGCTTCGACAAAAAAAAACTTTTGGTTACACGAGCTTGTGTTCTCACTGCATTTGTTATATTGAATTAGGCTAGAAATGCAGAAAATGAATATATATATATATATATGAACGATTAAGATTTTTTTTTCTTAAAGCGAGACTTATTAATAATTTTGTAAAATTACGTCTATTTATATGTACTGTTAATGTAAATTGTAAACATACCTACTCTCCACCTACCACCTCCACTTCACCTACACCACTCCACCTCCACTTCACCTACTCCACTACACACTCCACTTCACCTACTACCACTCCACCTCCACTTCACATCTCCTATATAATAACATTCAATACATAAATAAATCAATACATAATTCATTCTCTCTGTAACTCTCTCTATCAATTTATCTTACATGGTATCAGAGCTATAGGTAAAAGATCTTGGTGTTCTTCGCCTTCCGGCGGGCGGGCGGCAACCTCGCCTTGGCCGTCCGCCGGACCTCAACCTAGTCCGCTCGAATTTTCTACACATACCTTGAAATTTCCTTTCTTCAACCTGCTGAGTGCACTACTGTTCAGTCGCCGGAGACCGCCGCCGCTTGCACGTCGATTTCCCTTTGCCGAAGCTCCGTCGCGACACCGGCCTTCCTTGCGTCTGGTTTCAATCCTCTGCACATAACCGCAACTCAATCCTCTCCCTGATCACACACATATACATGCATACACTAGCTCTCTTCTCTTCCTCTCTCTAGCTGGGTCTCTCACGAGACACACCCATCACACACCCAACACATGGCAGAACACCCCCAGCACACCCAACACAGACCAGCCACACATAGACACCATTCACACTCTTCTCTCTCAAGATCCATACACACCAAAGAGGGACACCCAGCAGATGCATACACACTGATACACAGACATACACTTCTCTTTGGGGTCGGGGGAGGACAGACGGAGCACTCACACACACAGATGCACACACGGGTTTAGGGAGAGGGAGAAGAAACCATTAAGAGACACCCATGCACACCTACACACGGACATGCACTAGCTCTCTCTCTCTCTTCTCTCTCTAACACAAACCCAGCAGCTCACACACACACCCATCACCTCTCCCTCTCGGCATACACACACATATGCATGGCAGCAACTCCCTCTCTCTAGCTCTCTCTCTCGGCAGAGGGTTGGAGTACCAAACAGCTCACACACACACCCATCACCTCTCCCTCTCGGCATACACACACATATGCATGGCAGCTCTCTCTCTCTCGGCAACTCTCTCTTCCGGCTCTCTCTCGCATGGGCTCTCTCTCAAAAATATTTTTTCTGACTAAGCTGCAGCTTCTTGATACAAGAAAATGGCGAAAGTAAAACTGGGTGCGGGTTGAAACCACTCCATCCAACTCTCTTTCTCTGTCTTCCATTCTCGCACCAATTCTTCACACTATTAACACATGCATGACACTACAACACACACGCACGGTTTTCCAAAAAAAACAACACATGCAAAAAAAAAAAAAAGGCTCTCTCTCTCTGGGTCTCTTATCTCTCTCTCGGGTTGCATTTTGAGGGGGGGAAGCTGGGCACACATACACGGGGCACCCACACACACATACATGAGGCACACACACACATTAGTATACACACACCATACACCATACACACACTGAACACACACGGCAGCAGCCCCTTCACCACTCAACCCACACGGCAGCAGCCCATTCACCACAGCTTTATGCAAACCCAGCTGTAGCACAATCTTTCACACCATTATACTATATTATCATACGCCATACCACCCCACCTGGTGCAGTGTGAATTGTTTGAGTATTCAACTACTCAGTGGCTTTCTCTCTCTCACTTTACACCCACTCTTTTCCTTTCTTTTTATTTTAATATTGCCCACCGACTCTTCTTTTATTTACACACAAAACCACTCTTATTTTTTTTTATTCCATTCTCCCCACACACACAGCTCCCAACACACCCAGCCTCCTCTGATTTTTACTTTATTTTATTATATATATATATATATATATGTTTATATATTATCCTACCCCACCAGGCCTCAGAACCACCTCTGATTTTTCTTATCTTTATTTTCTTTCCTTCTCCACAAAAACCAAACCAACCACAAAAAAAAAAAAAAAAAAAAAGCCCAAAAAAAACACAGATTCAACACCACCTCACTGATTTTTCTGCTCCACCAACCTTGTACGCCATCCAACTTGCCCAACACCCTTGTTTTATTCTTATCAGGGATCCACCCCGCTCACCGTTCTACATCACACCAAAAAAAAAAACAAAAAAAACAAAAAAAAAAAAACAAAACCTTTCTACCATTTTTATTATTATTATTATTATTATTTTTATAACATCTCCACTCTGTGTTGAGCTGCTCTGCTCCACTTTTTCAATCCCTTTGTTTCAACCTCAAATAAGTTTTTATCTTCACACCTATTTGAGTTTAAGGGGGGGTTATACCTATATCATGGTGAGCATGGTTACACACCATGCGAACCACCCAAGCTGGTGAGCATGGTTACCATGGGAACCACTCAAGCCACCTCATGGCGCACTCCCTAAGTCGCCCCCTTGGTGCACCACCACAAGCTTCTACATCGGTCCGGCATGACCCCGTAAACTGTCCCGACATTGATTCCGGTCAGCTTCTACAACGGTCCGACATGACCCCGTAAACTGTCCCGACATTGATTCCGGTCAGCTTCTACATCGGTCCGACATGACCCCGTAAACTGTCCTGACATTTATTCCGGTTAGCTTCTACAACAACGGTCTGACACGACCACACAGTGTCTGCTACATCGGTCCGGCATGACCTCGTAAACTGTCCTGCTACATCGGTCCGGCATGACCTCGTAAACTGTCCTGCTACAACGGTCCGACATGACCCCGTAAACTGTCTTCTACACCGGTCCGACATGACCCCATAAACTGTCTCTTACACCGGTCTGACACGACCTCATAAAGTGTCTCCTACAACGGTCTGACACGACCATACCGTGTCTCCTATCCTGTTTTATTTTATTTATCAGTTTACTTTCCTGTTTTGTTACTCTCTCCAAACTCAAGTTGGCTAGTACCTATCCTCCTTGAGTTTAAGGGGGGCTGTTAATGTAAATTGTAAACATACCTACTCTCCACCTACCACCTCCACTTCACCTACACCACTCCACCTCCACTTCACCTACTCCACCACTCCACCTCCACTTCACATCTCTTATATAATAACATTCAATACATAAATAAATCAATACATAATTCATTCTCTCTGTATCTCTCTCTATCAATTTATCTTACATGTACTATGTATTTATTTTTATGTTTGATTTTTATATTTCTAAAAGAATTAATATTAATTTTAGAACAAATTATACCTTGGTCCCTGTAATTTGTATGTTATATAAATTTGGTTTTTGTATTTTTATATTGTATCAATTTTTTTATTTATTTATTTTATAAAAAAAATCACTTTGTCTTAATATATCCACCTGATAACATCGGTTAAGAAATTGGATAGAAATCAAAGTAAAAATTGACTCATACAACTTTTCAATCACTTTTAAGATAGTGAATGATCTGTTTTGTTCCTTGATTTCAATTTTTGAAAAAGTATTATCAATTCAACTGAATTAATATAATGTGAAAATTAAAGATAAATTATTGTAATTATAATTATAATGCCTATGGGTGTAAGTTTCCCTTTATGTCTTTCTGAAATGCATGCATTCATGGATGTAGATAACACGTTTGTCATGTGGGGGATTCGTACTTGCGATCCGACTGAACCACGCAGTGAGCGATGAACTCGGCCTTGTCCGATTCCTGAAAGCAACCGCAGACATGGCAAAAGGTTCATCTTCTTCCCCACCACGACCCATGTGGCAGAGAGAGCTCCTTAAGGCAAGGGAACCTCCACAGATAACATGCGCACTACATCACCAGTACGAAGACTCGGGGGACCACCAAAGCACCACGTCCATGGACATGTCCGACAACAACGATACACTCCAATCTTTCTTTTTTGGTACCAAACAGATGTCTGCCATTTTCAACCATCTTCCTCCACCACACCTTTTTCACTCATCTTCCACTCTGCAAGTTCTCACTGCGTTTCTATGGAGGTAATGTTCTTGCATCATTTTCATTTTTAATATATTTGCGTGCAAAGAAGTTGTAATTTATTTGGGAAGATTACATCGGTAGACTCAATTTTAACTTTCAATTTTAGAGTTTACATCAATTTATTGCAATTGATAACACCGTTACATTTTTGACAAAATTTTTCTATGTTGTCCATGAAATAGCTCTGTTAGTTGAGTTTTTGACTTTTTACGAAAAAAACTGCAGAAAAATAGAGAGTGTGATTGTGATCGAGTGTTTTGACATTTTAGCTATTTTAATAAAAAAACCAACACTCCAAACAGATTCATTGAGATTAGGTCACTCAATTGATTAAGTTTATAATTGGAAAAATAACAACTCAAGTGGGTATTTTAAAATGTAATTACAAATCAGCGATAAAATTTATAAATATTAATAATTAAAATTATAAATTTTTTCATGAATTTGTAATAATTTTGTGTAATCACCACTGTGTGGTAATTTCTCTTTTATAATTTTATTTCTAAAAATAAGACACATGTCTTTAATATGTGCATTTGTCATAAAAAAAAATACAAACAATTGGTATCAAAGGAGAAATTTGAGATAAAATAAAAAAGATTCAAGACCAAAATTGATCAAACCAAAATTATAGAGACCAAAAATGATATAAAGACTAGAATACATATACTAGCAGTGTAATTTGTTCATTTATTTATTTTTTTCTGATCGGCAAAAGAAATCTTTATTGATGGAAGCATACGGAGTATGATACAATACATCAATAAAGAGGAGTTTGGAGCTAACACTAAGCTCCAAGCGCCAGTTGGTGATAGACCAACAAACCAGGAAGACCAGCAGCAAGAAAAAGAAACAGAAAACACACAAAAGAGTAGAGAAAAGAATAGCTAGGCAGTAAAGGCAAAATGGAGAGCAAACTGCAGATCAGATGCAGAGCAACACACTTCAACACTCACTCCGCAGAACTTCAAGATAGAGGTGCAGAGCTTCACCCAAGCTAAACCAACCCAACCAACACTAGAGTTGAAAGCAAAACTGCAGAACAGATAATATCAACATAACAACTCATAGATGCAGAGCTTCAGAACACACACCAGTACACACACTGCAGAAAATCACATAAAGGGGTAAAGCTACAGTTCACTACATATGACCAATAGTCCCTCCCAAGCACCTCATAATTTGTCTCAGATTAATAATGAACTCCAGCATGACCAAGATAGTATAACACCAAGCCACGTTCTAACCAAAGTCCAACCCGGCTAGCAGCATACCACCATTCCACCCCAAACCAAGTATAGCAGCTCCACCAACTCTAATCACCATCTATCCCCGAAACACACACCCATTGCTCAGACCACTAATCAGCAGAATGAAGCCTACACTGATAGGCCTCCACAGACCTTCACACACTCTTGCCACCTCCCAAGAAGAATCTGATGCGCTCTAGATTAAACACGAAATCATGCACTGAAAACATATGATCCTTAAACACTTCCTTAAACCACACAACCATATTTTAAACTTAATCGGATCCGTTACCCCTTCCACACTTGGGACAACATCCCGAAATAAGCACTCATTGCGATGATTCCATAAGGACCACATTACAACTAAAGGGAGGGCATTCCATATCATCCTCTCCTTTTTGCTCAGGCTCACCCCAGCCCACCAGTCAAGAATGGCCTCCACTGAGGCTGGCAGTGCACCTTGAACCTTCCACTATCCAAGCATTTCAAACCACACTCTCTAAGCCACTGGGCATAATAGAAGCACATGGATAATTGACTCATCCCCAGATTTGCACAGGTAGCATACAACAGATGCACTAGAAGGTAGAACACCAATCCTGAGCAGAAACTCTGCCGTTTTTAATTTTCCCTTGCATGCGATCCATCCAAAAAATTGAACTCTAGGTGGAACATGTTTTACCCAAATCCTTTTGCTTATTGGGCTGAACCTACTTGCACCATCAACCAAGTATTTATACATAGATTGAACTGAATGCTGCCTAGATTTTGAAGCTTTCCAAACAAGTGAATCATCTGAGTAGAACCTAATATCAGGGCCTGCCTCAATCTGACTTGCCTACCTGATTTTCTCCACTCTTTTCCAGTCATACAAAGCCCTTCGAAATTGAAAAACCCACTCACCAGATTCCACATTCTTGACCATCATAGTAGATAGAGTCACTGACTTATCAACTACTAGCCTGTACAATAATGGGAATACATCTTTAAGACATAAGTTGTCACACCACTTATCTATCCAAAACTTAATTCTATGACCATTACCCACTTTCACACTGTAATTGTCCATAACAAAGCCACCAGACTGTTACTCTGTTCACACTGTAACAGTATATCATTCCACATTTTAGAACACCTGACATTAGAGCTTACTTGAGGGCTCCAATTCCCCTCCTCAATCCTATATTTACTACATAAGACTCTTCTTCACAAAGCTTTATTTTCCACTCCAAACCTTCACCACTATTTCAACAAAAGGCATTTGTTAACCTCCTTAACTTTCCAAACCCCCAAACCCCCAAACCCCCTAGCTCAACAGGTTTAGCCACTTCCTTCCATATTACTAAGAGGACCTTCCTCTTCAAATCAGATCCCCCCCCTCGGAGAAAAGATGCTTGAAGCTTGTCCAAATCTCTAGCAACCCCCTGAGGTAACTTAAACAATGACAAGTAATAAAGAGGCAGAGAGAAGAGGACAGATTTAATCAGAGTGAGTCTCCCAGCAAATGACAAAAGTTTCCTTTTTCAACCAGCTAGTTTACTTCTAAATTTGTCTAATACAAGTCGCCAAGTTGCTTTCCTACTTGGGTTAGCTCCCAGCGGTAGACCAAGGTACTGAAATGGCAAAGATTTAACTGCACAGTTCAGAACTAATGCATACATAAATATTTCCTCATCCGGAATACCCACACCACTAATTACACTTTTGTGGTAGTTTATCTTCAGACCTAATATCATCTCAAAGCACCTCAGTATCTTCTTAACATTACTTACCGGCAGTTCATCAGCTTCACATAGTAACAGAGAATTATCTACAAACTGAAGGTGAGTAAGGACTAACCCATCAGAGTCAATCTTCATCCCCTTTATCAGCCCCAGATCCAAAGCTCTAGACATTAAAATACTTAAACACTCTACAGCTAAGATAAACAAAAATGAGGACAAGGAATCCCCTTGTCTAAGCCCTCTCTGTGGACTAAATTCATCAATTGGAGAGCCATTGACAAGCACCGATAATCTAGCTGAGGAAATACAAACCTTAATCCACTCCACCCATTTTCCTCCAAACCCAAAATTAACCATCATGGACAACAGGAACTCCCAGTTCAGTGAGTCATAGGCTTTCTCAAAATCTAACTTAATGATCAAGCCTTTCTTTCTAGACTTCTTCCAACTATCAACCAACTCATTGGCCACCAAAACACCATCCAAAATGTTCCTACCTCCAATAAAAGCTGATTGGTTTTCACTAATAATCTGGGGAATCACTGTCTTTAGCCTTGAGGACAGCACCTTAGTAAGGATTTTATACAATGACCCAATCAAACTGATAAATCTGTAGTCAGCCAACCCCATTGGATTCTCCTTTTTAGGTACCAAAGTGATAAAAGAGCTGTTGATTCCTTTAACCAACTTACAGTTCTTATGAAATTCAGATAAAAAATTCAGCACATCAGACTTCATTACCTTCCATAATTTCTGAATGCAAGCCAAGTTAAACCCATATGGACTTGGAGCCCTATTCCCATCATAACCCTTAACAGCACCCCAGACCTCTGCCTCAGAAAATTCTGCTTCCAACTGATCAACAAAAGGACTTTCCCTTACTGACTTAAATAGTCCTTCCAATATAGGCCTATGCTGCCAATCCTCAGAAAATTGATTCTGAAAATGGGCTTGGACCTCTTGCTTAACTTTACATGGATCATCAAACACCACATCCCCAATAGCTAGAGAATTTATTTCATTTCCCCTCTGCCTACACTTCACTAACACATGAAAATATCTTGTGCTTTTATCACCATAGAAATTCCAGTTGAGCCTTGATTCTTGAAACCACAACCATTCCACCATTCTAGATAAATTGCCAGCTTCAATTCTAGCCTCTTGTAGACGTCCCCGAACGCCCCGGGAGGAACGAGCTCCCGTTCTGTTCGTTTTGGGGTCACTACAGCTCAGGACTCTCAAATTTGTCACGGTTCTAAGTCTGAACCAAAGAGTCCAAATCCGACAAATCGTTTTGAGAAACAGATTTTTGAAAAGAAGTGCCAAACATGGACTGCTTTGCCAGATACAGAGTCGCCACCTAAATGTTTTTTTAATGGGAAATTTAGGAAACCCTGACTCGGTGCCAAAGGCCACGTGTCCGTCATCACCAAAGTTGCCTCGGCTCGGGAACTTGGGTACGATTGGGGAAGGTCACTTCGTGAGCACCCCCGCTCGCCCGATCAAAGATCAAGAGAAAATAGCATTCATGTGTTCATCAAGAAAAGTCATGTTTTGATCCGAAAGCTCATGCCAAGATCCATGTTTTGTGTTTGTTTTGTGTTTGTTTTCACATGATTTTCAAGTATGGGTACCCAGGTCCATGTTTTCGAACTCATAGCATGAAACCTCAGATTTTGTAATAAAGAAGTTATGATTTTAGCATTCATGTTCTTCATGTTCTTCACGGGTGGAAACCCAGATCTCCAGACCTCACTTCCCTAGGTGTAGTCGTCGAGATCACTCTCACCGAGACCTCACACTTAGGCCAAGCATCCTATCCCACCTTGGCCTACCTTGCATGATCACTTACACCTTTAGTTTGTCTTGTGCGC
>NW_021025523.1:4077880-4100380 GCF_004153795.1 Camellia sinensis
CAAATGAATGATGCAAACATACAAGCATAAGGTATGCTAATCAAAATATGCCCTAATCTAACCACCGAAAGCAGTTAAATAAAAGGGAGAAAGACGTGGGGTTGGAGAACATGCACACACGCACGCACACTTATTACAACATTGCGCCCTCTCGAACGAGGGTCTGAATGAATAAGCTAAACTAATCTAAGCTAAGCTAATCAAACTAATCTAATTAAACTAATTAGACTAATTATTACACAACAAAATAAAGAAATTGTTAAGCTAAGCTACTTAATTATTACAACACTTAACTAATTAGCAAACTAATTAATTAATTACAAAACCAATGCAAACTAATTACACATGCAAAGTGCTAAACTATACTGCCTCGGCTCTGCTTTGGAAATTAGAAGATGCATGCTTCGGTTTTCACCCCAAAAAGCCCATCGGTTTGCTCTTGAGAGGCTCTGTTTTGCAGGGTGAAGCTTGCTCCACGAACTTTCTGTTCTACCTTACTAATTCATTGCTGAGGATTGCACCAGTGGCCTGCCGACCATGAGTTCTTGCTGCCGGCCGGTAGAAAAATCTGAGTGGACTATGCCGGCAAAGGATGAAACCACTGCCAGCCATCAGTGAACCACTGCCGGCCACTGGTGTGCTGAATCACCACACTGCAACAGAGCACAAACAGAGGAAAATTGAGGGTTTCCAAGGAAATGTTTGTATTGTGACTCTCCTTATCATCTCAAAGCATCAAATGAATGGTACTCTTGGATCCAAAACCACCAATCAAGCATTTTTAATGCATGATGGCCAAATATCCAAGTTGCACAATTTCAATAAATGCACAAATATGACTCAAATGATCACCACCATATCATGCATGATCAAGGGTGTTAAATGAGATTGGCTCATTTCATCACTTTAAGTATGAAATGCTCCAATCTTCCTTGTGTTTAATATAACGTCCGATTGAACACATGCAATGCAACACAAAATGCTTATCTTGCTTAAGTTTTACTTATCACTTTTGTTTACTCATTTTAAATTACCAACTCATTCTTTAATTGGTTTAGTCCATTGGTGAGAGTCCTCTAAAGAGAAAGAAGTGTCCACCAAGGGATGATGTAAGGCAAGAAAGAGTTCATGTGTTGATAATGAACCCTCAAAGAGGATTAAACCATTAAGCATAAACTCTATCTCCAGCTTAAAGAATCCTCAACTTGAAACAACTCTCAAAAGCAATTGAAAGAGTGAAACAAATGAGAATGTGACAGAGTTATATATGCTGAAATTACATGCAAAATGACACTACAACATGCAACCAATTCAATCAACTTATGTTTAATGGCCTAAAACAATAAGCTAGTGAATGAATTAACCCTACAACTATGCAATACCAGCCTCAACTGAATTAACCAACCCAAAACAAGGCCAAAATAAAGGCAAAAACAAGCTGAACTTAAGCTACAAATTGCTAGAAAAGCATGCTAACATATGAAGCTATCTAGGCATGCAAACAAAACACAAGGAGAGGAGGCTAACCCCTCCAATTTTGGACTTCAAAACATGGTTTTTACCACTGAAATACCTCTGAAAATCAGTGATCAAAAGGCCCAAAAAAGCTAGTTTAAAATCCTTGAAAGATGGCACAAAAGCCTAAGAAAACCAAGTAGCAAAATGGTGAACAACCCCTAACTCAAAAAGGCCCTTTAAACTACCTTTTAAACCATAAAAAAACAGAGATTTTTGGAGGTCAAAACCAGCTCAAAAACAATATGTAAAGATGGCAAAACAAGTATTTAAAACAAGAGTAAAATACAAGTGTTTTACTTCTTGAAGGCAAGGTACAATTTGAGCAACAAAACAAGCTAAATCAAGCCAAAATGATTTTCTAGAGCTCAAACAAAACTCCAAGAGACCTCATCTCCAAGGTGGTCAAGTTTGATCAAGGGTTCATGTGCAAAAGTGTAGAGAAACTAGACTTTAAGGCATAAAATAACAAGAAAGAGAGAAATCTAGAGAGAGAGAGAATTTTTTTTGTCTTCAAATTTTCTAACCCCCCCACATGCAAGAGAGGGGTCATATATATTGAAGATGCAAATTCCCTTCACAAAGATCCAGCCACACACGTGTTAGAAGATGCATGAACCTGTGCATACAGCTGGCACAAAATATCACAAAATATCTGCTGGAAACATTGATGGCCGGCTGGCCATCAGTGATGGCCAACAAGGCTTCATTGATGGTCGGCAAGCACATCAATGGCCACCAGGCCAAAAGCCATGGCCGATAGACCATCAACATCCTCATGCTGAAAAGACCTAAGCGTGGTAGAAAGATGAAGCAAGAAGGATGCAGGGTTTGGAAAACTCAAACCTGTGGCGTTCTACCACGGACTTCGAGCGTTCGGTGAGCAATCAGACTCGCCATCGGATATACCTGCAAGGACATCCAAGTCTTAAAGGGCCGTTAGAAATGAAGTGTCTAAAGTTACCCCTCTTTGACAAGACTTGGAGTCACGAAATGACGTGAGTGAATGTTAAAACCCAGAGACGACCCATTTTGACAAGGCTGTAAGACTCGGACAAACAATCAAGATAGCAATAAAAAGATTGTACCCGCAGGCTGCCTACGCATTCCCTTGTGAGGAATCAAACCAGTGCAGTTCTGGGGTAAGATGCAAATGATATGCATGTTGTAAGAACATAACTTATGATCATACAACGAAGTTATAATGAAACATCTAAATATAAACGCTAAGTAAGTAAGCAAACATGCTACGCATGGGAATTACAAGTCCAAACCACATTTCATGCGGAGAGGATGTAAGAAAATATGCAATCTTAACTACACAACGCGCAGGAAGGGCAAAGAACAACATAGTCATCGGGCACACCCGAAGTGCCACACAAGATCACAATGCGTTACACACGCGAGGGGAAAGATGGTACGAACACAGGGACACACCCGAGCGTTTTATACCAAAGCGTCCTAACGTGTCGCACGCGAGAGGAAAAAAGGGTGGTGTAAACATCGGGCGTACCCGAATATTTCTAATCGAAAGAATCCTAACGCGCCGCACGCGAGAAGAGAAGAGGGTGGTGTAAACACCCGGTGCACCCGAATTTTTCTAACCAAAAAACGTCTTAAAGCATTGGACGCGAGAGGAGAAGAAGGTGGTGTAAACTAGGAATGGCAACGGGGCGAGGTGGGGCCGGGGATCACACTTCCCGTCCCCGATCCCTGATTATGATAATCTCCCCGTCCCCGGCCCCGATCCCTGACGGGGAACCTACCATCGTCCCCGTCCCTGCCCCCTAACGAGGATCGGGTTTCCCCGACCTCGAAAATTCCCCGGTCAAAAAAAAAAAAAACCAATAATACAGATTAATAAATCAACTCAGCAGATCACAAAATATCAACAAATCAACTCAACAAATCAATAACATCATACATCAATAACACATCGTCTATACTTACACAACAATCAACAAAATCATTAACATCATCATACACAATAGATCAAAAAAAGAAAAATCAGAGAGATGGTGTCGGCGGGAAGGCAGCGATGTTGACGGTAGCGAAAGGAAAAGCGTTGGATTCCGGTAAGGGAAATGCGTCATTGTCATGTTCTTGAGGAGGGAGATCGGTGAGATCGGAAAGATCGGCGAAATGGGTGAGTTCTGTGAGATCGGAGACCAACGAGATGAGATGAGGGAGAGGATAGTGGAGGAGTCGCCACCGCGGCCGACGCCGACACCTACACCGTGAGGAACAGCTGCAGCACAGAAAGAGAGAGGGAGAGAGGCTGAGAGGTGGGTGTGAGTGAGTGAGTGGGAGAGAGAGATGCAAACAACTCAACCCTAAACATAAACACATATATATTATATATATGAGGAATATTCGAGGAATCTTAGGGGAATTATTCGGGGATTATCCGGGCCGGGGCCGGGGTAGGGGAAACCTATCCCCGTCCTCGGCCTGAAAACCGTCGGGGATTTAATTTTCAATACCATCCCCGGCCCTATGGGGGTAATTTTCGGGGAAAACCTGTTCAAATCGAGGTCGGGGGATCGAGTCCCCGTTGGGCCGGGTTCAAATTGCCATCCCTAGTGTAAACACCAGGCGTATCTGAATGTTTTTAACCAAAAACATCCTAATGCATCGCACCCGAGAGGAGAAGAGGGTGGCGTAAACACCGGGCGTACCCGAATGTTTCTAATCGAAAACATCCTAACGCGCCACACGCGAGAGGAGAAGAGGGTGGTGTAAACACCGGGCGTACCCGAATGTTTCTAACCGAAAACATCCTAATGCGCCGCACGCGAGAGGAGAAGAGGGTGGTGTAAACACCGGGCGTACCTAAATGTTTCTAACCGAAAATAGGGAGTGGTGTAAACATCGAAACTCGTCCAAATGCTTCTAATCAAAAACTGGAAGTGGTGTAAACATCCGAACTCGTCCGAATGCTTCTAACCAAAAACAAGAAAACTCAAAGGACATGAGTGGTCTCACCTGGAACTCCTCTGAATAAACCATACATACAATATTGTGCTTGCATAAGAAAGATACTTAGCAGGCATAACGTAATACAAGTGCATGTTCTATGCAATAAACAAAAGTATGCTCTATGTAAGAGATGGACATATTCTATGCAAATACGAGAAGCGCATATTCTATGCATGATTGGAAAGAATCTGTATTGAATGCATGATAACAACTGGGATATAACGGCATGTTTTGCGCAAACCAAATAATCTGAAGGCATATTCTATGCATAGTATAAGAGCGAAGGTTGTGAGCATATTCCATGCATAATATAGCAACATGTTCTACGCTATGATGTAAGTGGAATGCACATTCCATGCGGTGACAAAGAAGCACATATTCTATGCGATAACAAAAACCCATTCGTTAAGATCAATTCAAGAACAACTCCTGATATACCTCTCAGAAGAGTTGTAACATGTTAAAAGGATACACTTCACTTATGTCAATAAGCAACGAATATCGTACCCTGGAAACACGATTCTGAGCTCTCGTAAAGACATTCTGAACCAAACACTGAACACTCTCTTCACTTCTTGCAATCCAAGAACACAAAACAGAACTAGGGACACAAAGGAAACTCTTGGACACTTGTCGGCCACCAGAGGGAACTGCTGGCCAACTGCCGGCCACTGGTGTGCCTTGCTGGCCATCGATGGTGCCTTGCTGGCCATTGATGGTAGTTCGGGTTAAACTGACTTTTCAGCCTCGGGTCTTTAAGTATACAACTCCAAGCTTCATTTCCTGACAAACCCTTGCTTGAAAATCACCTCCCTCTCTCTTTAGGTGCTCCTTCTCTCTAGATCTGCACTTTCTATGCTTTTTTCAACACCCCACACAAACTTTATTCGCTAAATCCTTCTAGTTTTCTTCACTTTGAACCGATTGGAATTTGATTTCGACGATTCTTTTCTTATTTCCACCATTCTAGGCTCATTCCCCTTGAGTTTCTCTCGAGTTCTGTGCATTTTTCCGGGCTTTGACTTTTTCTTCCATTTTTCTTTCTTAGGGTTGACTTTTGGCATTCTCTGCGCATTTTCCTCATTTTTGCCCATTTTCTCACCCTCATTCCAGATGGCAGATGATCTTCCTCATGATGGGGTTCCCCCAGAGCTTCCTCCAGTAGATTTCGAGGCAGATTTCAAGGCCGAGGCCGAGCCAGAGCCATTACCGTTGAGTATATGGCCTTTTGATCCAGTGAGGTATCATCCTCAAACACACATAGTGCCCACCGTAGGAGGCATCAGATGTTTTACTAACTTCGTCGAGGACGTGCCAGAAGACCTCTTGTTGAGGGAGCTAGCGTCTCATTTATCGGCTATTGCCGTTGAGGTACGAAAACTGTTTTCATGCATTACTGCCCTTATCTGTTTGCATTTGTTGCACTGCTTTCATCTATACACTGCCTAATACACTATATCGATCTGATTGCATTTCATGCATTGCCATATGGCGGGTCTCACACATTTAGGGGCTATGGTACGATGACTGCTCGAGATTGGTATGGTGAGCTCTCAGCTAGGGTTTGTGACATCATGGACGAGACAGGCTTCGGTGTCTTCTGCTCCATCTTGTCTCGGGTTATCGCGAGCCGTCCTCTCTTGGGAGCTGTGGTGGAGAAGTGGTGGGACACCACCAACTCCTTCCACTTTTCTATCATGGGAGAGATGACGATGACTCCCTACGACTTTGCCATGATCACTGGCTTAGGTGTAGGGGGTGATCCGATCCCTCTCGACCCTAATATAGGAGAGTGAGAGGCAGTATGGCTCGAGCTGCTTGGGACACATCCACCGATATCCCGGGCAGGCATGGTGCGATATAGCTAGTTTGAGGAGCAGTTCAGGGGGAGTGAGCTCGAGACGATTGAGGAGATAGAGCAGTATGCGAGAGGCTTCCTCATGTTCATCTTTGGTACCACCTTGTTCTCGAACAGGTGGAATACCGTGGGTCTGTATTTGCTAAGCGCGTTAGTGGTACTTCATTGAGTTCAATTTTATGATTGGGGCAGAGCCAGCCTCACCACACTATACGGATATTTGAGCTTCCGCTCCCGTCTGCGAGGGACTTTGGTTAGAGGCTATTGGCAAGCTTGGGAGGTACACACCTCGATTCCCTCTTTACACTTTACATATTCTGCTCAAGTATTTCATACTTTATATCTGTTCCACACATATGCTTTCTGCTTTGCACTTTCTATAATTGTTCATACTATAAGCTTTCTACTTTGCATTTTCTGCATCTGTTCATATTGTATCGGTATTGATAATATACCTCCGCATTCTTCCTACAGTTATGGATATATGCATACTTCTCGGCTCTCACTCCTGAGCCCGTAGATGAGGTTCCACTAACAGTCCCCTTTTCTTGGGTATACGACAGTCGGCTTCACCGTAGGACCCGCAAGTCTTTCTTGTTCTTCCGCCAGTATTTTGACAGGGTAGCGACACACGAGGTATCCCAAAATAAAGTCATTTTTTCCTTACAATTGTTTTGATCCACACATTAGCAACTGACATTGACTAATAATATGTTCACCTCTATTTCAGATCACGTGGCAGCCCTGGGCCATGATACCGATAAAGTCCGATACACTGTCGCTCGAGGCATTTCCCAGCATCACATTCTTCTTGAGGGCTCAACACTCTAGCTTGGTTCTTGGGCGAGCGTTTCGTCCATCAGACCTTGAGCTTACCTGCCCCGGTTGTACCGATGACACCACCAGCATCCATGAGAGCGACATACAGCCTGACTTCCGATGAGGTGATCCAGTTCATGATAGGCCTAGAGGCAAAGTACTTCTGTGTAGAGGGTGATTATGCAGTCTTTATCCAGACACACTTGATGCCACCTCTGACTGGCGTTCATGGGAATGAAGGAGCAAGAGCTCCTGCTGTGAGTGTGAGACGCAGAGCGAGTCAGGCGAGTAGAGCCCGTGGTAGAGGGGCTTCCCAGGGGAGACAGGGGACTAGATGGCCAGAGCTGCCTACTAAGCTTACCTGTTGGCGGTATACTGGGGAGGCTTATCAAATCCCGATCGAGCCTCCAGCAACTGGACATAGATATGTCACAGCGCTCGATTCATCTCCAGTATACGCTACAGTTCCCATTTTTTTTTTCATCCTTGCTCAAATACTCAGATATTCATTCCTCCTAGACACTGATCATTCGAAATTGCATTTACAGGCACCCCCAGGGTACGTCGAGGGATTGCTTGAGATGTTGGCCTCGTTCGAGGGCATGATCTTGAGGAAGGAAGCACTGCTCGACTTCCACGGCATTCAGGTAATTTCTTCAGTTTTCTTGTATTTCAGTCATCACATTTCCATTGATACACTGAAACTGAAACTGACACTTCAACTGAACACTTTCCCACGTTGCACTGATACACTGTATCTGAACCACACTGCACTGGTACATTGCATCTGAATTCTCTATTTTCATACTATATTCATACTATGTGCCCAAATTCATTCTGTATGTACTCATTCTGCACACCATACTTGCATTTGATAGACATACTGTGGCTGACATATACCAACTACCTTTTTAGGTCCCACATTTATCGACAGCACTAGCAGCGACAGCATCAGCAGGACCATCAACACCCCCTTCAGCAGCAGGGAGAGAGAGTTAGGTTTCTGCACGCGGCCAGGGTCGAGCTAGGAGCGCCTGAGCTGAGAGTGGCCTTTTAAAGCCTATTCTGAGCGAGGATGACACGGAAACCAGCAAGGCCGAGGAGGCAGCAAGTCAGCATGCTAATTCATCTGAGAGTGGAGGCGATGAAGCCGATTCGGATTCTACTAGTAGTGAAGCTGATGCCGAGGAGGGCTCCGAGGAAAACGGTGGTGACAACTCCGGTTCCGGTTCTGATTTAGCATCAGGTTCAGACAGTAGTGTCGATGGAGACAGTGCCGCAGAATCCGTCCCACCGAGGAAGAGGACGAAGAGGGCCTCTCGAGCCTGAGATCCTTGGCACTGATTTATATGTTTTTACTTAGTTCCTTTTTGCTAGTAGTGTTAGTACATTGTATAGCCTTAGACAGGTTTTATTTTGATTTTAAAAAAAAAAACAAAAAAAAACTTGTACTCCACTTTTGTAAAAGCTACCATGATCGGAATGAAAACAGATTTTTGATGAAAAAGTATTATATTTTGTATTTTGAGCACGCACAAGCACTACAACGCATAAAAACGAGATTGAATTTGATTGAAAACTGTACATTGTTTTGGCATTCTCTTAATCAGGTAATGAACCGACCAACACTTAACAAACAGAATAAAACAACTCGATGAACAACTAATAATAATAACTCGATAAACAACACAAGAACTCGATAAACTAATCAACACAAATACAACTCAATAAGCAAAACAAAGTGAATTCAACCTAACGAACTTGCTCAAGCCGAAAATAGACTCAAAACAAGACCTTAGGACACACAAATAACAGAATAAAATTACTGCACACAATTGACTCTTCACAAAGGAGGGCAGTAGTCACAAAAGGAAGGTTGCCGGCCATGAGGAGTGGCTTGCCGGTCATCCATTCCTCTGCCGGCCATAAATGACCCCCTGCTGGCCATCAATGAGCCTCTGCTGGCCGTCAATGTACAGAACCTCCAAAATGTTGACACTTGGCCTCCATTCACTGCCTTATCTTCTACAAAATCTGTAGCTTCGTGATTTCTTCATTCCAACTCTATTTTTCTCTCAAATAGAGCCATTCTTTGCCGAAAAACTCTCAAATTGGATTGTAACTTTAGATGACTCGAAAAAAGTGAATTTTTCAGATTTCAGGATAAATGCACTATTTCCTCTAAGTCATACCCTGCTGTGTTTTTTGTTCCTACATGCTACAGCTAGGTGTTGGAACCCGGTTACGCATGTTTTCAGCTTTGGGGGGGGGCAAGAGATATGCCCTACAATTGAAGAATTCCAAGTTTTGATGGAATCCTGGTCTGACAAAGAAATCTTGCCCCAGTCCCATTTTGGTTACATCCAAGCTTTAGAAAGGATGTGTGGGCTCACTTTATACGATGCTCGATCCTTAGTTCATAACAGAGAGTTGGATATCCCTAGCCTCATTCATCGATTTTCTGATGCCGGTGACCGCGGTGACCGTCTCTGGCAAAGTTTTCAGTAGCATGCCCTCTGTTTGTGCATGTTGGCTCATTTTCTACTTGCCCATAGTTTCGGAGGATCTAGCATTCGCTTGGTTGAAGTAGCTCAAGGCTTGAAAGAGGGCAAGAGCTGCATTGGCTTAGCATTGGCCGAGACTTTAATGGGCTTGGACACCTTCCATCGACGGGAGACGACTAGATTCGTAGGAAGTCTATTACTTTTGCAGGTAGTGTTTCCCACCCTATCTCATATGTGTTTCTCACATCACTTGGCACTCAGGCTCTGTTTTTCTCTTAAAACCCTTTCTCACTTTTTCTCTCCACATACACCTCTCTATTCTTTAATCTCTCTTATTTTTCATCCCTCCCCAGATATGGCTCATGGACAGGTTGAAAGTAGTGGACTCTTGCCCTACATATTCAGCGCAAGGCTATTTTTTTGGCCAACGGCTGGTTGATTTCCGGAATGAGGGGTGATGGTGCCATTGGATGTGCAACAGGTCTGTTGTTGACATTGTTTGGCGTTGCCCCTAGTTTGATCAGACCGAGATGAGCTACAGCATGTCTCGGAAACCCGGCATTCAGTTGATTGGCTTAACACACCGTGTATTCTATTTTCCATTCCAGTTCAGGCATCAGTTATGACATGACCAAACTTGCCCAGCAGAAGGGGTAGAGTACCCAGCTTTATTTCCAATTTGAGGTTCACAATTGGCTCGATATCCCATTGCATGGAGGACAAGAGAACTTCTGGCTCCTGCTTCCAATTTCAATTGCGCCTTATCTGGCGAATGCATAGTTTGGCTTGAAGATGAGGCGCGAACCAGGCCTACTTAAGCATCTGAAACTTCCACAAGCTCTGGGAAGGGACACAGGAACACCCGATTCATCGATGCCCCAAGTTTATTGCTTTGATCTGTACTTTCAAGTTTTCCTTTTGAATGTAATAAAAACAACTTTGATTTGTATCAAGAGCTAGAGAACTTTGTATTGAAATCAATGAAATTGAAGTTGTGGGTACTGAAAATTTTCCTTTTTGGTCCAAAAATGGTCTAAGTTGTAAAAAGATTAATTTGAACAAAATCAACTTTTATTAAAATTCTTCAAAACCATTTTCGATAAGGGTCATAACTGAACACACATGAAATCTATCCTCGAGATGTACAACCCCGAATCCAGCAACTAGAAAGTTGCCCCTTATCTGAATAGCATTGTTTTGCACTGCACTATAACCAGCTCTCATAGTGAAGATCATAACCGAGCTCCTGGATACAGAAAAGACAAAGGTGACCTGAACAATCTCATGGACAGGACAATTGAATTGGAAGTCTTTATAGTTGGACTTCAGAATGAAGTTGCCTACATATCCCGAAGATGGGAATCAAGCCTTACGTAGTTCGGTTCGGGTTCACTCGGGTATTAACACTCTCCTTTTGCGCTCTAACTTTTTCCAAGGCCGCCCTTTCTGCGTTTTCAACCTTGCGAGCTTAGTTTTTCTTATTTCAAATTTTTGTGCTCTAACTTTTTCCTAAGTTGCCCTTTCGGGTTTTTGGCCTAGCAAGCCACTCAAGGATAGTATTTCTTTAACTTGTCCATATTGATTGGTTGTAGCGACCCTAATTTTCTTAAGCCATTATTTTTATTATTATTATTATGGTTATTATTATCTTATTTTATTTTTGGCTTTATTAATTGTATCGTTACATGAGAATTTAATGTGTTATTTAATTAATTTAATGTGGTATTTAATTGTATATAATTAATAAGAATATTTATATTTATATATTCAAAAAAAAAAAGAGGGTGTTATATGTATTGTTTTTATAAAATATATTTATACATGTGGTAGTTATTTAATAACATAATATATATATCATATTTATTTAGGTTGAATTTATATTGTATTTGTATTATATAATATAATAACTATTAGGATTTATCACAAGTGTTTGGGTTATATAACAAGTGTTTAGGTTATATTATAAACTTAAGGAAAAAGAGAAGTAGAGGCAGCAGCTACGAGAGAGAGAGAGAGAGAGAGAGAGAGAGAGAAAGAGAGAGATGCAGCCGAGAGTGAGGGGACTGACGTGGAAAGAGAAGAAAGAAAAGAAAAAGAAAAAAAGAAAAAAAAAGATTAGGGTTTTGTTTTGGGGGCTCCATTAATTCTTCAAATATTTCTTGGATCTTCAAAAAAAAAATATTGTGAGTACAAAACCCACTTCCCTTGATTTATGTTTAATTCGTTGTTTTTATTTATCTATTTATATTTATTTTTATGTTTGATTTTTAGTTTGATTTTGTTTTACATAAAGATGATAGATTAATTTTAATTTATTTTGATTAGTTTGGGATATAAGATTTAGGGTTTATAGGATGATAGATTGATTTAATTATTTTAACTAGCAAGTATATGTAAGTTTAGGGTTCCTTAGATAAGTGATTGATTTAATTACTTTGATTAAGTGTGTAGGTTAAACTTTTAGGGTTTTTAGATGATTGATTAATTTTAATTACTTTGATTAGTTGTGTAGGAAAGTTTTAGGATTTTTTAGATGATGCATTAAATTAGAATTATTGTTGTTTAGTTTGTATTTAAGGTTCAAGCGTTAGATGATTGATTGATTTTTAATTATTTTGATTTGTTGTATATGCAAGATTTATGGTTTTATATGGATTTGTTCTATAATTGTAATCATACTCATGATTATATAAAAATTAAATAATAAATTTAGAAATCCATAGATATTGGTTTAGAGATGGATTGATTCATTGTTTTATTTACTTATTTAGTTTTATTTGATGTTGGATTGATTTTGTATTTGAATGTAGATGATTGAATTGATTTTAATTTAATTTGATTTAGTTGAATGCCAAGGTTGTAGGATTTTTGAATTATATGAATTGTAATTTAACACTCAATTGGTATATGTAACTAATCAAGGTTAATAATGAAATTAAATTAGAACAATGATAAATTCCCTTATACTCCACCAATGAACTCCATGGGTTGTCTGTTTTATTTGAGTGATGTGAGAAAGAGTGTAAAACAAAAGGTAAAGGATTATTGAGATTTATTTGAATGCCTTTAGGCTCGGCATTGTTATGTTTATTTTCTCATGTGTGAGATGATTGTGTATATATATGTTTTGTTCCTCGTTCTCATGAGAGTAGACATGAGTGCTGTTGGATTTGCGCGCGTACGTATATGCTTTAACCATCCGGGGAGTGTGAGTTCAAAAACTCGGGACGATATCCCCGTGCAAGTTTGGCTTCGGAGCGGTGTTAGGTATACGGGAGGCACATGGGATATATGTGTAGGCCGGAAGGGGAGGGCCGAAGTGGTGGAGTTAAGGTATAACGAATTTAATTATGAATTTATTAGTATAGTGTGATTTGGTATTGATTTATACATGATAAAAAAATAGTAAACGATCTTGATAAATTATGAAATTTGAGCAGAGGCATGTATATGTGATTTTGGACAACTTTTGTGTTTTAGCTTTTTATTAAAAAGATCGATTAGAACTTATAATCGGATGATCTTGATTATTGTCGGTTTGATTCATTTTAGCAAGGCAGATTTTAGAGGCTGTTTTAACCCACGAAACGAGCTCATTTTTATTGATTTCGCATAAACTGAAGTAAAACATTATTCTGCACACTTTTCGTGTTTTGAAATTTTTCGGAAAAAATCATCTTAGGGCAGTTTTGGTTCGTTTTCAGCTTCAGATTTTTCGGTTGAGTTCTGTCTAGATTTTTATATCAAGTTTTTCTCGTAACCTGTTCAGTTTCTGTTAAATTCGTTCGCATTGCCTTATAGAAAATTTGATTCTATATAACTTTCGTTCTTTGAGTTTTGATCAATTCGAATTATTTAAGTATGAAACGGTGTAATTTTATTTTTTTTAATAAGTTACTTATGATTAAATTATACTAACTTTATTTGTTTTGCAGGATGGTGGGTCTTACTAGCTTTTTATGCAGGGCTGACCCACCATATTTTTTTATTTCTATTTTGTCTATTCTATAATCAATTTATATTTCGTTGTGTACGGACAAGAAACTAAATGCCATCGTATCTCGAGAAACTACCCATTCGTCTCGGTACAGTTGGAACTACTTGTCTTGTCCCGTGATAAGAATTAAATGTATTTTTTTCTGTGTCTGGTGGACACGTGGGTGTTAAATCGTGTACTCATACCAGTATACCCGTATACTGACCTGTTTTGTCTCTTGGCAACTCGGGTGCATTCTGTTTGAGCGCAGCCGAGCTTCATTTGCAAGATTAGTAGAGGCTTTGGTGGTGACAAGAAATACCTGTGATCGTAGGACATGTCATTTGAAGTTCTTTTATTGAGCTTAGGGTTGATTCTAATTTACGAATTTATTATTTATTTTATTTTTTTATGACCTTAGTATTTTGGAAATTTGGCATGGGTTGTAACCTTACTTTATTTAAGTTGTTTTGAAGTATTTATTGTTACTTTAACGTTGGAGGTATTAGATAGTTATGAATTTATGGTTGATGATTTGGTTGGCGTTTAGTTTTTTTGTTTCTCCCCTAGGATTTGGATGATGGAATATTGATTGGGGTTAGTCCTAATTTAATATTTAATTGTCTGAATTTTGGGGCATGACAGTTTGGTATCAGAGCTCTAGGTTACCCTAGACTTATGAGAGTTTAGGTGATCCTCGGATTGTGGAAACATGGGTTAGCTGGTTCAGTTTGGTCGTTGAATTTATTATAAGTATTTAAGAACGAATTCTTCTTGTGTGTTTAACTTGAAGGTGATGGCTGGAAGGTATCTTTAATTTTTTTTCAAGAACCCATTAGAGTATTTTTTGATCATATCTAGGCAGTTTGTAGAAAGAGAACATATTGTAACTACCTTCTTGTTTAGACGTATTCGTGTTGAGACTGCTTTAGGAGGGGCAGTTACTCTTTATGAAATGTGTAAAGATTTTGAGATTGACTTTGCGGGTAGAGTCTTGCATGCAGACCTAATTGTGTTAGTGTTTGAAGGGTTTACAATTATTTTGGGTATGGATTGGCTGCGAAAATACTTTGTAACTCTAAATTGTGTTGGAAGGACTGTAAATATAGATATTCCCGGTATGCCACGGCTTACCCACACTTCTAGCGATGGAGAAGAGTCGGTGATGATGAGTTTTCTATGCTCAGTAAAAATTCCTAAACAGGATATTAGTGAGGTAGATGCGGTACGTGAGTTTGAGGATGTATTTCAGGAGATACCTAGACCTCCTTCTCGACGGGTAGTAGAATTTCGCATTGACCTAGTGCCAGGAACTGCACCAATTTCTAAGGCGGCATATCGAATGGCACCTAAGGAGCTTGTGGAGATGAAAAAGCAGTTGGAAGAGATGCTTCAGAAAGGGTTCATTCGTTCAAGTAACTCCCCGTGGGGAGCACCTACGATCTTTGTCTCCAAGAAAGATGGCACTCTCTGTATGTGCATAGATTACAGAGAGCTAAACAAGGTGACTATCAAGAACAAGTATCCGCTACCTAAAATTGATGACTTGTTTGATTAGTTGAAGGGGGCAGCCATTTTCTCTCAGTTTGATCTCAGAACGGGTTACCATCAGATGGGTGTGTCAGAGGAAAGTATATCGCTTACTGCTTTTCGGACCCGGTATGGGTTGTACGAATTTCCTGTAATGCCTTTTGGTTTGACCAATGCTCCTGCCTATTTCATGGACTTGATGAATAGAATTTTTCAACCATATCTAGATATAGATGATATCCTGGTGTATTCTAAGAATGAAGAGGAACATAGAGAACACATGAAAGTTGTATTGCAAACTTTGAGGGAGCAACAGTTATACGCTAAGTTCAGTATGTGTCACTTTTGGGAGAAAGAAGTTCGATTCTTGGGGCATGTTGTATCCAATCAAGGGATAGCGGTAGATCTTGAAAAAGTTGCTGCGGTCAAAGAATGGAAGCAGCCCACGAACCCTACAGAGGTGAGAAGTTTTTTAGGACTAGCCGGTTATTACAAAAGATTTATAGAGAAGCTTTCCACTATTACAGCACCCATGACCAAGTTGACCTGCAAGAATGTGAAGTTCATATGGACAGATGATTGTGAGAAAGCTTTCTAGGAGTTAAAGCAGCGGTTGACTACAGCACCGGTGTTAACTATACTAGTACAAGGGGAAAAGTTAGTAGTGTTTACTGATGCGAGTGGAACTGGGTTGGGATGTGTGTTGATGCAGCATCAAAAGGTTGTATCTTATGCTTCTCGATAGTTAAAACCTCATGAGAGACGATACCCTACTCATGACTTAGAGTTGGCGGCAATTGTTTTCGCGTTGAAAGTGTGGCGACATTACTTGTTTGGGAAGTGCTTTGAGTTATACACAGATCACAAGGGCCTTAAATATCTCTTTTTTCAAAAAGAGTTGAACATGAGGCAACAGAGGTGGGTTGAATTTGTCTGTAGTTATGATTTCGAGATCCTTTACCACCCAGGGAAAGGAAATGTAGTCACTGATGCACTTAGTCGACAACATGAGATTATGGCTTCTTTGATGATTCAAGAATGGAAGTCCTTGGAGTTAATTTCGATGCATGATATTCAACCAATAGAGAGTGCTGAGAGGGCATACATTGGTAGTTTGACCGTGCAGCCGACGTTACTGGGTAAAGCTCGTCAGTTGTAGAATTTAGATGGGTTTCTCGTGAGCAAGATCGATGACCTTGTAGTGGATTTGATCGATGATTGTTCTACTGATTGGTCTGGGGACTCAGATAGGGGATTGCGATTCAAGGGCAGGTTGTGTGTACCTAATATTGTTGAATTGAGCAAAGAGATTATGGATGATGCCTATAGGTCCCGATATACCATTCACCCTAGTGGGACTAAGATGTATCATGACCTGAAGAGAACGTTTTGGTGGGAAGGTATGAAGAAGGACGTAGGAGAGTATGTTTCTCGATGTTATGTGTGCCAACAGGTTAAGGCAGAACATCAACGACCGTTTGGACTGTGACAGCCTCTTGAAATCCCTACTTGGAAGTGGGAGTGCATCTCTATGGATTTCATGGATGGATTGCCGCGGTCTAAGCGAGGCAATGAATCTATTTGGGTGATAGTGGATCGACTCACAAAGTCTGCTCATTTTATTCCTATCAGTGTTCACCGAACTGCGGCTAAACTAGCTAGGCTATATATTCGGGAGGTGGTGCGACTTCATGGCGCACCCGTTTCTATAGTTTCGGATCGTGATCCGTTGTTTGTGGCAGAGTTTTGGGAGAGTTTTCAGCATGCTTTGGGTGCTAGGTTAGACTTGAGCACGGCTTATCATCCCCAGACAGATGGGCAAACTGAGCGGATAAATCAGATCTTAGAGGATATGTTGAGAGCTTGTGTCCTCGATCTTGGTAGTAGTTGGGAAGAACACTTGCCATTGGTGGGGTTTTCTTATAATAATAGCTATCACTCCAGTATCGGGATGGCACCTTTTGAGGCTTTGTATGGGAGGCTATGTCGATCACCTACTTGTTGGATGGAAGTAGGAGATGCGCCGTTGTTAGGGCCAGAGTTGGTGAGGGAGACTACGGAGAAGGTAAATGTTATTCGGGAACGTATTAAGACTGCACAGAGTCGTCAGAAGTGTTATGCTGATAGAAAACGTAAGGGGATTGAGTTGAATGTTGGAGATTTCGTGTTTTTTAAGGTCTCGCCGATGAAGGGTATTATGCGGTTCGGAAAGAAGGGAAGGTTAGCACCTAGATTCGTGGGACCATATGAGATCATTGAGAAGATTGGTAATGTAGCTTACAAATTAGCTCTACCACCAGCTTTAGCTTTGATTCACAATGTGTTTCATGTATCTTTATTGAGGAAGTGTGTACAAGACCCTTCCCAAGTAGTATCACCAGAAGTGTTGGAGATTAGTGATGATCTAACGTATGTGGTGCGACCGGTTACTATTCTAGATCGGGATATAAAGCAATTGCGGCGCAAGAAAGTGAACTCTGTGAAAGCCCAATAGAGCGAAAATAAGAACGACATTACCTGGGAGTTAGAAGAGAAAGTTCGACGTATACATTCGGAACTTTTTGCCTAGTACTCTCTCCTATCGAATCTCGGGACGAGATTCTTTTGAGGTGTGTATATTGTAGCGACCCTAATTTTCTTAAGCCATTATTTTTATTATTATTATTATGGTTATTATTATCTTATTTTATTTTTGGCTTTATTAATTGTATCGTTACATGAGAATTTAATGTGTTATTTAATTAATTTAATGTGTTATTTAATTAATTTAATGTGGTATTTAATTGTATATAATTAATAAGAATATTTATATTTATATATTCATAAAAAAAAAGAGGGTGTTATATGTATTGTTTTTATAAAATATATTTATATATGTGGTAGTTATTTAATAACATAAAATATATATATATATCATATTTATTTAGGTTGAATTTATATTGTATTTGTATTATATAATATAATAACTATTAGGATTTATCACAAGTGTTTGGGTTATATAACAAGTGTTTAGGTTATATTATAAACTTAAGGAAAAAGAGAAGTAGAGGCAGCAGCTACGCGCGCGAGAGAGAGAGAGAGATTAATCACAAAATAGAGATGCAGCCGAGAGAGAGGGGACTGGCGTGGAATGAGAAGGAAAAAAAAAAGAAAAAGAAAAATAGAAAAAAAAAATACTAGGGTTTTGTTTTAGGGGCTCCATTAATTCTTCAAATATTTCTTAGATCTTCAAAAAAAATAGTGTGACTACAAAACCCACTTTTCTTGATTTAAGTTTAATTCGCTGTTTTATTTATTTATTTATTTTTATTTGTTTGATGTTAGTTTGATTTTGTTTTACATAAAGATGATAGATTAATTTTAATTACTTTGATTAGTTGTGGATATAAGATTTAGGGTTTATAGATGATAGATTGATTTTAATTATTTTAACTAGCAGTATATGTAAAGTTTAGGGTTCTTAGTGTAATTATTAATTGGGTGGTTACATGAGATTTAATGTGATATTTAATGGATTTAATGTTGTAATTATTAATTGGGTGGTTACATGAGATTTAATGTGATATTTAATGGATTTAATGTTGTAATTATTAATTGGGTGGTTACATGAGATTTAATGTGATATTTAATGGATTTAATGTTGTAATTATTAATTGGGTGGTTACATGAGATTTAATGTGATATTTAATGGATTTAATGTTGTAATTATTAATTGGGTGGTTACATGAGATTTAATGTGATATTTAATGGATTTAATGTTGTAATTATTAATTGGGTGGTTACATGAGATTTAATGTGATATTTAATGGATTTAATGTTGTAATTATTAATTGGGTGGTTACATGAGATTTAATGTGATATTTAATGGATTTAATGTTGTAATTATTAATTGGGTGGTTACATGAGATTTAATGTGATATTTAATGGATTTAATGTTGTAATTATTAATTGGGTGGTTACATGAGATTTAATGTGATATTTAATGGATTTAATGTTGTAATTATTAATTGGGTGGTTACATGAGATTTAATGTGATATTTAATGGATTTAATGTTGTAATTATTAATTGGGTGGTTACATGAGATTTAATGTGATATTTAATGGATTTAATGTTGTAATTATTAATTGGGTGGTTACATGAGATTTAATGTGATATTTAATGGATTTAATGTTGTAATTATTAATTGGGTGGTTACATGAGATTTAATGTGATATTTAATGGATTTAATGTTGTAATTATTAATTGGGTGGTTACATGAGATTTAATGTGATATTTAATGGATTTAATGTTGTAATTATTAATTGGGTGGTTACATGAGATTTAATGTGATATTTAATGGATTTAATGTTGTAATTATTAATTGGGTGGTTACATGAGATTTAATGTGATATTTAATGGATTTAATGTTGTAATTATTAATTGGGTGGTTACATGAGATTTAATGTGATATTTAATGGATTTAATGATGTAATTATTAATTGGGTGGTTACATAAGGTTTAATGTGATATCTAAGGCATTTAATGTTGTAATTAATAATTTTTATTGCATATTATAGTTTATTAAGCTATTATATATTGAGATTTAGGTTTATAGTATAATATTGTTAGGTTATACTAGCTCTTAAGTTATTATATACATAATAACATAGAAGCATTCAACTAGGTTTAGGAGATAAAAAGGAAAAGAGAGAGTCCAAGTTGTGTGTGTGTGTGAGAGAGAGAGAGAGAGAGAGAGAGAAATCAAAGAAGACAAAGAAAGGGGCGGCAGCAAGGACAAAAGAGGAGAGGGAAGAAAAGGAAAGACTAGGGTTTTGTTTTGGTGACTCTAGTAGTTTTCTAAATATTCTTTGATCTTCAATAAAGTATTGTGAGTACAAAATCCACTTCCTCTGATTTATGTTTAATTCTTGTTTTTATCTATTTGTTTGATATTAGTTTGATTTTGTGTTTACATAAAGATGATTGATTAATTTTAATTATTTTGTTTAGTTATTTGTGTAAGGTTTAGGGTTTTTAGATGATTGATTTTAATTATTTTGATTAGTTGTATATGCAAGATTTAGGGTTTTTATATGGATTGATTTTATGATTGTAATCACACTCATGATTATATAAAATTAAAATAAACTTAGAATCCATAGATATTGGTTAGAGGATGGATTGATTCGTTGTTTTTATTTATTTATTTTTAATTGATGTTGGATTGATTTTGTATTTGCATGTAGATGATGGATTGATTTTAATTATTTTGATTAGTTGTGTATACCATGTTTAGGATTTTAATATGAATTTATTTTATGGTTGTAAAATTAAAATTAATTTTAATTTTAAGAAATTAAAATTAAAATTAATTAAGAACCTATAGATAAATTCATTATACTCCACCATGACTCCATGCATTGTTGTTTTATTTGAGTGATGGTGAGAAAGAGTGTATAGAAAAAGTGAGGATTACGAGATTTATTTGAATGCCTTAGGCTCGGCATTGTTATGTTTATTCTCTTGTGTGAGATGTTGTGTATATATATATTGTTGCCTCGTTCTCATGAGTAGACGAGTGCTTTGATTTACGCGCGTACGTATATGCTAACCATCCGGGGAGTGTGAGTCAAACTCGGGACGATATCCCTGTGCAAGTTTGGCTTCGGAGCGGTGTTAGATATACGGGAGGCACATGGGATATATGTGTAGGCCAGAAGTGGAGGGCCGAAGTGGTGGAGTTAAGGTACAAAAATTTAATTATGAGTTTATTGATTTGTACATCTTGAAAAATAGTAATCGACCTCAATAAATTATGAAATTTGAGTAGAGGCGTGTATATGTGATTTTGGACAACTTTTGTGTTGTAGCTCTTTATTAAAAAGATCGATTAGAACTTATAATCGGATGCCTTTGGTTATTGTCGGCTTGATTCATTTTGGTAATGCAGATTTTATAGGCTGTTTTAACCTATGAAACGAGCTTATTTTTATTGGTTTCGCGTAAATGAAGTAAAAGCATTATTCTGCACACTTTTCGTGTTTTGAAATTTTTCGAAAAAAATCATCATAGGGCAGTTTTGGTTCATTTTCAGCTTCAGATTTTTCGATTAAATTCTGTCTAGATTTTTATATCAAGTTTTTCTTTTAACCTGTTCACTTTCTATTAAATTCGTTTGCGCTATCTTATAGGAAATTTGATTCTGTACAACTTTTGTTCTTTTAGTTTTGATCAATTAGAATTATTTAAGGATGAAACGGCGTAATTTTATATATATTTTTTTAATAAGTTACTTATGATTAAATTATACTAACTTTATTTGTTTTGCAGGATGGTGGGTCTTACTAACTTTTTATGCAGGGCTGACCTACCATATTTTTTTATTTCTATTTTGTCTATTCTATAATCGTACTCATACCAGTATACCCGTATGCTGACCCATTTGGTCTTTTGGCCACTCGGGTGCGTTCTGTTTGAGCGCAACTGAGCTTCTGTTGCAGGATTAGTTGAGGCTACGGTGGTGACGAGAAGTAACTAAAGTATTTTTTTCTGTGTCTGGTGGACACGTGGGTGTTAAATCTTGTACTCATACCAGTATACCCGTATACTGACCCGTTTTGTCTCTTGGCAACTCGGGTGCGTTCTGTTTGAGCGCAGCCGAGCTTCATTTGCAGGATTAGTAGAGGCTTTGGTGGTGACAAGAAATACCTGTGATTGTAGGACATGTCATTTGGGTTTCTTTTATTGAGCTTAGGGTTGATTCTAATTTACGAATTTATTATTTATTTTATTTTTTTATGACCTTAGTATTTTGGAAATTTGGCATGGGTTGTAACCTTACATTATTTAAGTTGTTTTGAAGAATTTATTGTACTTTAACGTTGGAGGTATTAGATAGTTATGAATTTATGGTGGATGATTTGGTTGGCGTTTAGTTTTTTTGTTTCACCCCTAGGATTTGGATGATGGAATATTGATTGGGGTTAGTCCTAATTTAATATTTAATTGTCTGAATTTTGGGGCGTGACATTGGTTGGGAAAATTCGAGGTCATCTAGGTCCACAAGAAATACAGCTCCACCCGACCAGATTGACTTGATGATGTAAGGACCAGTCCAATTAGGTCTGAACTTGCCCCTATGGTCATAGATGGGAGCTTGATTGTCTTTCAGCACCAAATCCCCTTCCTTAAGATTCTGAGACTTAACTTTCTTGTTAAAAGCCCTGGTAATCCTGCGTTGATAACCTTGGACATGGTACAGTGCTTTCAGCCTTCTCTCGTCGAACAACATTAGTTCCTCGAACCTGCTCTGCTACCAATCCGCTTCTGTTATCTGGCA
>NW_021025523.1:4110380-4113116 GCF_004153795.1 Camellia sinensis
TGTAAGTGGCAGAGTGGCCACGCTGCCACGATCCACTGAGATTCAGCCCTGCGTCGCTTCGATTCGTCCCTCCTCTCCTCTCTGTCCCTGTCCCCTAGCGGAGGTCCGAGAGCACGTAGTGCGCACCTCGAGACACAAAAATGATTCACGTGCACGGCGAAACGAAATTCCTAAGGCCCCAGGGGATTGATGACACTACAGGACGAGTTGTACGACGACTGCAGCCTTGGCCAGCATGTCATGCCATGCCTTAGCGTTCGCCAGCATGCCACGCCACCAGCTTGGCCAGCATTCCATGTTGAAGCATTGGCCAGCATGCCACGGCACGGCCTTGCCTTGGCCGGCATGTCATGCCACCGCCTTGGCCAACAGGCCATGCCTTAGCATTCGCCAGCATGCCAAGCCAGGGACTTGGCCAGCTTGTCATGCCACTACGTTGGCTAGCATGCCACGCCACAGCCTTGGCCACATCGGCATGCAACGACCTTGGCCAGAATGCCATGCCTTAGCCTTCCTAGCATGCCACGACATCGACTTGCAAGCGTGCCATGCGACTACCCAGGCCAGCATGCCACGCCACGGCCATGCCAAGCATGCCTTGGCACCGCCTTCGCAAGCATGCCATGCCACTGCCCTGGCTAGCATGCCATGCCACAGCGTTGCCAAGCATGCCATGGCGGGCACGCCATGCTACGGCCGCAGCCAGCTTGCCATGCCACGGTGTTGTGTAACATGCCATGCCATGGCGTTGTCCAGCGTGCCATGCCACTTCCTTAGCCTTGGCCAGCAAGCCATGCCGTTGCCTTAGCCTTGGCCAGCATGCCTTGCCATGGGGTTTCCCAGCATGCCATGCCACAGCGTTGCGTAGCGCGCCATGCCTTAGCCTTGGCCAGCATACCATGCCAATGCCTTGGCCAACATGCCATGTCAACGCCTTAGCCTTGGCTAGCACGCCACGCCACGGCCATGCCAGGCATGCCATGGCACCTCCTTGGCAAGCATGTCATGCCAATGCCCTAGCCAGCATGCCATGCCACAGCGTTGCCTAGCATGCCATGCCACGGCGTTGCCCAGCATGACAAGGCGGGCATGCCATGCCACAGCCTCGGCCAGCATGCCATGCCACGGCCTCGGCCCGCATGCCTTGCGGCCGCCTTGGCCCAGCGTGCCTTGCCACACGGCATTGCCCAGCGTGTCATGCCTCTGCCACGGCCAGCATGCCATGCCACCGCCCTGGCCAGCCTACCATGCCAACGCCTTAGCCATGGCCAGCATGCCATGCCACGGCCATGCCGAGCATGCCATGGCATTGCCCTGGCAAGCATGCCGTGCCACAATGTTGCCCAGCATAGCCAAGGCCGGCATGCCATGCCACGGCCGCCTTGGCAAGCATGCCGTGCCACTGCCCTGGCAAGCATGCCATGCCACAATGTTGCCCAGCATAGCCAAGGCCGGCATGCCGTGCCACGGCGTTGCCCAACATGACAAGGCGGGCATGCCATGCCACAGCCTCGGCCAGCATGCCATGCCACGGCCTCGGCCCGCATGCCTTGCGGCCGCCTTGGCCCAGCGTGCCTTGCCACACGGCATTGCCCAGCGTGTCATGCCTCTGCCACGGCCAGCATGCCATGCCACCGCCCTGGTCAGCCTACCATGCCAACGCCTTAGCCATGGCCAGCATGCCATGCCACGGCCATGCCGAGCATGCCATGGCACCGCCTTGGCAAGCATGCCGTGCCACTGCCCTGGCAAGCATGCCATGCCACAATGTTGCCCAGCATAGCCAAGGCCGGCATGCCGTGCCACGGCCGCGGCCGGCATGCTTAGCCACGTCGTGGCCCGGCACGCCAACGCAGGCATGCCATGCCACAGCCTCGTCCAGCATGCCATGCCAAGGCCTAGGCTCGCATGCCTTGCCACGGCCGCCTTGGGCCAGCGTGCCTTGCCACGGGCAGCATGCCACTGCCTTGGCCAGCCTGCCGTGCCTTAGCCTTGGCCAACATGCCATGCCAACGCCTTAGCCTTAGCCAGCATGCCACACAACGGCCATGCCAAGCATGCCGCTGCGTGCCATGCCATGCCCCGGCCTCGGCCCGCACGGCATGCCACAGCGTTGCCTAGCATGCCAAGGTCGAAATGCCATGCCATGGCCTCGCCCCGCAAGCCATGCCATGCCACAGCTATGGCCTCGGCCCGCATGCCTTGCCACGGCATTGCCCAGCATGCCACGCCACAGTGTTGCCCAATGTGCCATGCCTTAGCCTTGGCCAACATGTCATGCCACGGCCTCAGCCTGCATGGCATGCGACAGCGTTGCCCAGCATGCCTTGCCACAGCGTTGCCCAGCACACCAAGGTAGGAATGCCATGCCATGGCCTCGGCCTGCATGCCATGCCATGGCGTTTCCCATCATGCCAACGCCGGAATGCCATGCCACGGCCTCGGCCTACATGGCATGCCACAGCGTTGCCCAGCCTGCCTTGCCACGGCGTTGCCCAGCATGCCAAGGCCGGAATGCCATACCATGGCCACGGCGAGCATGCCATGCCACGGCCTTGGCCCGCTTGCCTTGCCACGGTGTTGCCCAGCGTGTCAGGCCTTAGCCGTGGCCAACATGCCGTGCCACAGCCTCGGCCTGCATGCGATGACACAGCGTTGCCCAGCATGCCAGGGCCGAAATGCCATGCCACGGCCACGGCCTCGGCCCGCATGCCATGCCACGGCCTCGGCCCCCAC
>NW_021025523.1:4113925-4121425 GCF_004153795.1 Camellia sinensis
CGTGGCCTTCTCGCTCAGATCTATATTGACTGACTCTACACGTTTGTCCCAGCATGCCAAGGCCGGGAATGTCGTCTGCCACCACGGCCTCTCGGCCCGCATTGCCGCTGCCATGCGCGGCGTTGTCACCAGCGTGCCAATGCCTTAGCCCTGTGGCCACTTGCCTGCGACGCCTCGGACCCGCATGGCATGCTACAGCGTTGCACATTGGAATGCAAAGTGTGTGAATGCCATGCCACAGCCTAGCCCGCTGCCATGCACGTATACCAGCATGCCAAGGCCGAGCATGCATGACAGGAACTCGGCCCGAATTGGCCCTGCCACGGCCATCACCAGATTGCCATAGCACCGCCTCGGACCCACATGAGCTTGCACCTGGGTGTTTGCCCAGAAACACATGCACCATGCGTTGATTCCCACGTGCTCATTTGCTTTGCGCAGGACCTGCCTGGCGCTATCGGCCTCGTGCCGACGGCATACTGCTGCGTTGCCCGCTGTGACATCCCAGGCCGAGATGCCCTCTCCGCACTCGCGTACTCGGCCCTTTGCAGTCATCCCGAAAGCATATACCATCCCTCGCCCCCTAGTGCATGCCACTGGCGTTGCCAGGTGCCATTCCATAGCCTTGCCAGCTGCCATTGCACAACGTTGCCAGCGATGCACATGCCTTAGCCTTGGCACATGCACGGCCATGCTGGCAGCTCTGGCAGCCATAGCGTTGCCCTAGTTATGCCTGCCACAGGCGAGTGGCGGCATGGAAACCACCGTGATTAGCCCGCATATCCATCGACGACTCAGACATGCCTCCACGGTGTTGCCAAGATGCCAAGCAGGACGCCATGCACGGGCTCGGCCGCTTGCCTTCGGCCCTTGGCAGCATGAAAATTGCACGGTTGCCGCGACATTGCTTAGCCTATGGCAATGCTCATGGCAGCCCTAACCGAGATGTCATGCCATGCCACGGCCAGCGCCAAGCCAATGGTTTTCCATCATGCCACGGCCGCATTGCCATGCCACTACCGCGGGGAGGTGCCATGCAACGCCGCCTGGCCGGCATGGCAACTACGCGTTTGCCAGGATGCGAGTTCGGGCATGCATTGCCACCAGCCTCCAGCCCGCATGCCCTTGGCACGGTCGTGCCCAGCATGCCCTGGCGCGTCTTGGTCGCATGCCTGCAACAGCCCGCCTTGTGCGCAACCTGCCACAGCAGCATGCAAGGCCGGCATGCAAGCACCAGCGTTTTAATGCCATGCCAGCCAACAGACCGTTTCGCCCCCGCAGGGCAAGCCGCCATGCATTGCGAACCGGCCTCGGCCGGCATGCATCCTAAGGCGTTGCCCGCATTGCCACGACTTACCACGCATGCCATACCCAAGTGCCTCAATGCCTTGCGCCAGATGCAGTGACCAAGTACTTTGTCGCCAGCAGCCATGCACGCCAACGGCTGGGCGAGCTATGCCACGCCACGGCCTGGGTGAGTGCATGGGCATGCCCGACTCGGCGAGCTTGCCATGCAGGCCAAGGCCAAAGAGCTGCAAAGGCCGGCGGGCAAAGGGCAAGTCCCACAGAGCATGGCCAAGGCGAAGGCCGCAGGGAAATGGCCAACGCCAAGGCCATGCCTGCCTGGCCGCGGGCTAAGCTTTTATGCCAAAAAAATCAAATAAATAAAAAAATTAAAAAATAATTTATTTAATAATTTCTATAATTACTAGTGAATCATCCTTTAATTATGGGAATTTTTCCATAATTTTTTGACTATTTTTATTAATTTTTATTATTTTTTAAGTATTAATATCGAAATAAATTAAAATAAAATATTCCGGTGGCCAAATATTTTTTTTTAATTTTTTTTATGGTGTATTAAATTATTTCCTACAACTTTCATGTTGAAAGTTTTGGCAAAAAACCATTACTTTTTAAAAAAACCCCATTATGACTCCTCGAGCATGGTTGATGTTTCCTCCTGCCAGATTGAAAAGGGCTTAACAAGCAACTATAAGGGGGGCCACCTTCCTTGCCTGTTAGGCCACACCAGGTTTGCCCCAAGGCCGCGGCCTTGGGCGTAGCCTGGCCGCGGCTCAGGGACGGCCTTGGGTGCAGCCTTAGGCAGCCAGGACCGTGGCTCAGCCGCGGCTTTGGGCGCAGCCATGGGCGGCCTGAGTCGCGGCGTGGGCAGCCTGGCGTGCGCGCGGCGTGGGCAACATGGCATGGCATGCGTGTGGCGTCCGCGGCCTCGCATGCGCGCCACGTAGGCAGCATGGCATGGCATGCGCGCGGCGTGGGCAACAATGCATAGCATGCGCGTGGCGTGGGCGGCCTAGCATGCGCGCGGCCGGGGCAGCTAGGCATGGCATGCGTGCGCCGTCCGCGGGCACGCATGCGCATGGCATGGGCAGCATGGCATGGCATGCGCGCGGCGTTGGTAGCAATGCATGGCATGCGCGCAGCATGGGCAGCGTGGCATGGAATGCGCGTGGCGTGGGCAACAATGCATGGCATGCGCGTGGCGTGGGCAGCCTGGCATGTGTGTGGCTGGGGCAGCCTGGTTTGGCATGCGTGCGGCGTCCGGAGGCCCGCATGCGCGCGGCGTCAGCAGTAAGGCATGGCCTGGAGCAGCCTGGCATGGCATGAGTGCGGCGTCCGCGGCCTCGCATGTGCGCGACGTAGGCATCATAGCATGGCATGCGCGCGGCGTGGGCAGCAATGTGTGGCATGCGCGTGGCGTCAGTAGCCTGGCCTGGAATGCTCGCGGCGTGGGAACCGCAGCCTGTGCGCATACCGCGCGCGCGGTCTTTTGACCGTGGTGCGCGTGTTGCGCGCATGTTCGCGCACGCCTTTGCACGCTTTCGCATGCAACGCACATCTAATGATAAGAGCCGCAGCCAAGCCAAAGCCAGCAGCATGCCATGCCAAGCCAAGGCTAGCAACTTGCCATGCCATGCCTAGGCCAAGGTAGCCTAGCCAAAGCCGGCAGCACGCCATGCCAAGGCCAAGGCCAGCAGCATGCCATGCCAAGGCCCAGGCAGCCCAACCGAAGCCAGCAGCATGCCATGCCAAGCCAATCCCAGCAACTTGCCATACCATGCCTAGGCCAAGGCAGCCTAGCCAAAGCCAGCAGCATGCCATGCCATGGCCAAGGCAGCCCAGCCAAAGCCAGCAGCGTGCCATGCCTAGTGGAAGCTTGTTGCGAAAAGTATGTCCCTCGAAAGTTGCCTGTTGCGTTTCTTTTTTGCATTCGCGCTAACCGGTGCTTGCTCGGCTTCTCTAAATGTTTTTGCGCGTTCATCGGGCTTCTTAGTCCTTTGGGGGGTGATTCGTTTTGTGGGGCAGGTGCATAGTGTACGTCGTGGCGCGTGAGTTGTGTTTGGTTTGTGCGAGTTGGACGGATCCCTGCCTGTGCAGCGAACTCCACTGGTGCATTCCTCTGTGTCGCTCAGGTAAATGCCTTTATGTTGTCTTCGACTTGCCTTCGAGTTGCCTGCGCTTCCCAAGTGGAAAGTACCTTGCGAAAAGCGTGTCCCTCGGGTAATTGCCATTTTGTTGTTGGCTTTGATGTGCGAACGAGTTGCCTGTGCTTTCCTAGTGGAAGCTTGTTGCGAAAAGTTTGTCCCTCGAAAGTTGCATGTTGCATTTGTTATTTGCATTTGCGCTAACCGGTGCTTGCTCGGCTTCTGTAAGTGTTTTCGCGCGTTCATCGGGCTTCTTAGTCCTTCGGGGGGTGATTTGTTTTGGGGGGTTGGTGCATAGTGTACGTCATGGCGCGTCAGTTGTGTTTCGTTTGTGCGAGTTGGACAGATCCCTGCCTGTGCAGCGAACTCCACTGGTGCATTCCTCCGTGTCCCTCGGGTAAATGCCTTTAGGTTGTCTTTGACTCGCCTTCGAGTTGCCTGCGCTTCCCTAGTGGAAGGTGCGTTGCGAAAAGCATGTCCCTCGGGTAATTGCCATTTGGTTGGCTTTGACGTTCGAACGAGTTGCCTATGCTTTCCTAGTGGAAGCTTGTTGCGAAAAGTATGTCCCTCGAAACAAGGCCAAGGCTAGCAGCATGCCATGCCAAGGCCAGGGCCAGCAGAATGCCATGGCAAGGCCAAGGCAGCCCAGCCAAAGCCAGCTGCATGGCATGCCAAGCAAAGGCCAGCAGCATGCCACGCCATGCCTAGGCCAACGCTGCAAAACCAAAGCCAACATCATGCTATGCCAAGGCCATGGCAGCCCCACCAAAGCCTGCAGCACGCCATGCCAAGCAAATGCCAGCAGCTTGCCATGCCATGCGTAGGCCAAGGCTGCCTAGCCAAAGCCAGCAGAATGCCATGCCAAGGCCAAGGCCAGCAGGATGCCATACCAAGGCCAAGGCAGCCAAACCAAAGCCAGCAGCAGGCCATGCCAAGCCAAGGCCACCAGCTTGCCATGTCATGCCCAGGCCAAGGCAGACTAGCCAAAGCCAGCAGCATGCCATGCCAAAGCCAAGGCCTAGCAACATGCCACGCCAAGGACAAGGCAGCCCTGCCAAAGCCAGCAGCATGCCATACGAAGCCAAGGCCAGTAGCTTGCCATGCCATGTCCCGGCCAAGGTAGGCCAGCCAAAGCCAGCAGCATGCCATCTCAAGTCCAAGGGCTAGCAACATGCCATGCCAAGGCCAAGGCAGCCTAGCTAAAGCCAGCAGCATGCCATGCCAAGCCAAGGCCGGCAGCTTGCCATGCCATGCCTGGGCCAAGGCAACCTAGCCAAAGCCAGCAGCTTGCCATGCCAAGGCCAAGGCCAGCAGGAGGGCATTCCAAGGCCAAGGCAACCCCGCCAAAGCCAGCAGGATATCACGCTAAGCCAATGCCAGTAGGTTGCCATGCCATGCCTAGGCCGAGGCAACCTTGCAAAAGCCAGCTGCACGCCATGCCAAGGGCAAGGCCAGCAGCATGCCATGCCAAGGCCAAGGCCAAGGCCGCCCAGCCAAAGCAAGGCCAAGGCCAGCAGCAAGCCATGCCATGCCTAGGCCAACGCTGCCAAACTAATGCCAGCCGCATGCCATGCCAAGGCCAGGGCCAGCAGCATGGCATGCCAACGCCAAGGCAGCCCCGCCAAAGCCAGCAGCATGCCATGCCAAGCCAATGCCAGCAGGTTGCCCTGTCATGCCTAGGCCAAGGCAAACTAGCCAATGCCAGCAGCATGCCATGCCAAGGCCAAGGCCAGCAGCATGCCATGCCAAGGCCAGGGCCAGCAGAATGCCATGCCAAGGCCAAGGCAGCCCAGCCAAAGCGAGCAGCATTCCTTGCCAAGGTCAAGGCAGCCCAGCCAAAACCAGTAGCATGCCATGCCAAGCCAATGCCAGTAGGCTGCCATGCCATGGCTAGGCCAAGGCAGCCTAGCCAAAGCCAGCAGCATGCCATGCCAAGCCAAGGCCAACAGCATGACATGGCATGCCTAGGCCAACGCCGCCAAACCAACGCTAGTAGCATGCCAAGCCAAGGCCAAGGCCAAGGCAGCCCCGCCAAAGCCCGCAGCATGCCATACCTAGCCAATGGCAGCAGGTTGCCACGCCAGGCCTAGGCCAACGCAGCCTAGCCAATGCCAGCAGCATGCCATGCCAAGCCAAGTCCAACAGCACGCCATGCCAAGGCCAAGGCAGCCCTGCCAAAGCCAGCAACTTGCCATGCCAAGGCTAAGGTAGCCTCGCCAAAGTGAGCAGCACGCCATGCCAAGCCAATGCCAATAGGTTGCTATGCCATGCCTAGGCCAAGGCAGCCTAGCCAAAGCCAGCAGCATGCCTTGCCAAGCCAAGGCCAAGGCCAGCAGCATGCCATACCAAGGCCAAGGCAGCCCAGCCAGAGCCAGCAGCATGGCATGCCTAGCCAAGGCCAGCAGCATGCCATGCCATGCCTAGGCCAACGCCGCCAAACCAAAGCCAGCCGCATGCCATGCCAAGGCCAAGGCCAGCAGCATGGCCTGCCAAGGCCAAGGTAGCCCCGCCAAGGCCTACCGCATGCCATGCCAAGCCAATGCCAGCCGCTTGCCATGCCATGCGCAGGCCAAGGCTGCCTAGCCAATGCCAGCAGCATGCCATGCCAAGGCCAAGGCAGCCCAACCAAAGCCATCAGCATGCCATGCCAAGAAGAAGCCAGCAGCTTGCCATGCCATACCAGGCCAATGCAGCCTAGCCAAAGCCTGCAGTATGCCATGCCAAGGCCAAGGCCTTGCAACATGCCATGCCAAGGCTAAGGCAGCCCAGCCAAAGCCAGCAGCATGCCATGCCTAGCCAAGGCCAGCAACTTGCCATGCCATGCCTAGGCCAAGGCAGCCTAGCCAAAGCCTGCAGCATGCCATGCCAAGGCCAAGGCAGCCCAGCATGCCATGCCACAACCTTGGCAAGCATGTCATGCCAGGGCCTTGGCCAGCAGCACGCCATGCCAAAGCCTTGGCTCGCATGCCATGCCACAGCCTTGGCCTGCAACATGGCATGCCAAAGCCTTGGCCAGCTGCATGCCATGCGCTGGCCTTGGCAAGCATGTCATGCCACGGCCTTAGCCAGTAGCATGCCATGCCCCGGCCTTGCCAAGCGTATCATGCCACGGCCATGGCCAGCAGCATGCCATACCACAGCCTTGGCCAGCAAAATGGCATGCCGAAGCCTTGGCCAGCAAAATGGCATGCCAAAGCCTTGGCCAGTAGCATGCCATGCCAAAGCCTTGGCCAGTAGCATGCCATGCCATAGCCTTTGCCAGTAGCATGCCATGCCCCGGCCTTAGCAAGCATGTCATGCCACGGCCTTGGCCACCAGCATGCCATGGCACAGCCTTGGCAGCAGCATGCCATGCCCGACCTTGGCAAACATGTCATGCCATGGCCTTGGCTAGCAGCACGCTATGCCTAGTCCTTGGCCAGCAGCATGCCATGCCTAGTCCTTGGCTAGCACCATGCCATGCCACGGCCTTGGCCAGCAACATGCCATGCCAAGGCCAGGGCCAGCAGCATGGCGTGCCGCAGCCTCGGCCAGCAGCATGCCATGCCCCAGCCATGGCCAGCAACATGATGCCTAGTCCTTGGCCAGCAACATGCCCTGCCACGGCCTTGGCCAGCAGCATGCCTTGCCAACTCCTTGGCCAGCAGCATGCCATGCTACGCCACGGCCTTGGCCAGTAGCATTGCATGCCACGGACTTGGCTAGCGGCATGCCATGCCGTAAGGCCTTGGCCAGCTGCATGGGATGCCACGCCCCGGCCTTGGCCAGCGGCATGCCATGCCAACGCCTTGGCCAACAGCACGCCATGCCAAAGCCTTGGCTTGCATGCCATGCCACAGCCTTAGCCAGCAACATGGCACGCCAAAGCCTTGGCCAGCAGCATGCCATGCGCCAGCCTTGGCAAGCATGTCATGCCATGGCCTTGGCCAGTAGCATGCCATGCCCCGACCTTGCCAAGCATGTCATGCCATGGCCTTGGCCAGCAACATGCCATGCCACAGCCTTAGCCAGCAACATGCCATGCCACAGCCTTGGCCAACAAAATGGCATG
>NW_021025523.1:4131425-4133925 GCF_004153795.1 Camellia sinensis
ACCACCGCGATAACTGGCTTGTTGCAGCCAAGCGTTCATAGTGACGTTGCTTTTTGATCCTTCGATGTCGGCTCTTCCTATCATTGTGAAGCAGAATTTACCAAGTGTTGGATTGTTCACCCACCAATAGGGAACTTGAGCTAGGTTTAGACCGTCGTGAGACAGGTTAGTTTTACCCTACTGATGATAGCGTCGCAATAGTAATTCCACCAAGTACGAGAGGAATCGTTGATTCGCACAATTCGTCATCGTGCTTGGTTGAAAAGCCAGTGGCGTGAAGCTGCCGTGCACTAGATTATGACTGAATGACTGTAAGTCAGAATCTGGGCTAGAGGAGACGCGTGCGCCCGCCGCCCGCTTGCTGACCCGCAGTAGAGGCTGTCCGGCCCCCAAAGCCACGTGTCGTTGGCGAAGCCCGTGCGGCGGATGAGCCGCGTGGGCCGCCTTGAAGTACAATTCCAATCTCGAGCGGTAGGTAGAATCTTCTATAGACGACTTAAATACGCAACGGGGTATTGTAAGTGGCAGAGTGGCCTTGCTAGCAGAATCCACTGAGATTCAGCCCTGTGTCACTCCGAAAGCCAGCAGCATTCCATGCCAAGGCCAAGGCCAGTAACATGCCATGCCATGCCAAGGCCAAGGCAGCCCAGCCAAAGCCATCAGCATGCTATGCCAAGCTAAGGCCAGCAGCTTGACATGCCATGCCTAGGCCAAGGCAGCGTAGCCAAAGCCAGCAGCATGCCATGCCAAGGCCTAGGCCAGCAGCATGCCATGCCAAGGCCAAGGCAGCCCAGCCAAAGCCAGCAGGATGCCATGCCGAGGCCAAGGCCAGCAGCATGCCATGCCATGCCGCCAAAGCCAGCAGCATGCCACGCCACGGCCTTGTCCAGGAGCATGGTATGCCATGCCACGTCCTTGGCCAGCGGCATGCCATGCCAACGCCTTGGCCCGCAGCGTGCCTTGCCACGACCTTGGCCAGCAGCATGCCTTGCCACACCCTTGTCTAGTAGCATGGCATGGCATGGCCTTGGCCAAGAACGTCGCATGTCACAGCCTTGGCAAGCAATCCTTGTCCCTCGGGTAATTGCCATTAGGTTTGGCTTTGACTTACGTGCAAGTTTGCCCTGCGAAACGCATGTCCCTCGGGTAAGAGCCATTTGGTTGGCTTTGACTTGCGAACGAGTTGGCAGTGCTTTCCCAGTGGAAGCATGTTGCGAAAGGTATGTCCCTCGGAAGTTTCCTGTTGCATTTGTTATTTTCATTCGCGCTAACCGATGCTTGCTCGGCATCTCTAAGTGATTTTGCACATTCGTCGGGCTTCTTAGTCCTTCGGGGTGTGATTCACATTTTTTAATTATTTATTTACTCATAAAAATTAAAATAAAATAAACAAGAAATAAAAAAAATAATTAAAAAAATTACTATAATTACTAGTGCCTCACCCTATTATTATTGGAATTGTTCTAGAATTTTTTTACTATTTTTAGTAATTTTTATTATTTTTTAAGTTTTAAAATAGAAATAAATTAAAATAAAATATTCCGGTGGCCAAATATTTTTTTCAATTTTTTTTTATGGCGTCGTTAATTATTTCCATCAACTTCTATGTTCAAAATTCTTGCAAAAAAATGTTACTTTTTAAAAAAACCCCATTATGACTGCTCGAGCGTAGGTGATGTTTCTTCCTGCTAGATGAAAAAGGGCTTAACAAGCTACTATAAGGGGGGGCACCTCCCTTAAGGCTGGCCAGCATGGCCAAGCCACAGGCCACGCCTATGCCTAGGCGGGTGCTTGGCACTTACCATCGCTTGGCTTGTGGCATTGAAATGACACAGCCAAGCACGGGATGTGTCGAGTGGCGGCCCGCGGTGGTGGTGGTGGCACGTCGGCCTTGGCCGGCATGCCAGGCCACGGCCTTGGCAAGCATGTCATGCCAGGGCCTTGGCCAGTAGCATGCCATTCCAACGCCTTGGCCAGTAGCACGCCATGCCACGCCACGACCTTGGCAAGCGGCATGCCATGCCACAGCCTCGGCCAGCAGCATGATGCCTAGTCCTTGGCCAGCAGCATGCCATGCCAATGCCTGGGCCAGCAGCATGCCACGCCACGGCCTTGGCCAGTAGCATGCCACGCCACGGCCTTGGCCAGTAGCATGGCATGCCACGGCCTTAGCCAGTGGCCTGCCATGCCACAACGCCTTGGCCAGCAGCATGGCATGCCACGTCACGTCCTTGGCAAGCGGCCTTGGAAAGCATGCCAAGCCACCGCCTTGGCAAGGATGTCCCTCGGGTAATTTCCATTAGGTTTGGCTTTGACTTACATACAAGTTGCCTTGCGAAATGCATGTCCCTCGGTTAAATTGCCATTTGGTTGGTATGAACGAGTTGCCTGTGCTTTCCTACTGGAAGCCTGTTGCGAAAAATATGTCCCTCAAAAGTTGCCTGCTACGTTTGTTATTTGCATTTGCGCTAACCAATGCTTGCTCAGCTTCTCTAAATGT
>NW_021025523.1:4141425-4164701 GCF_004153795.1 Camellia sinensis
CGTGCCATGCCTAAGCCTTGGCCAGCATGCCATGCCACTGCCTTGGCCAACATGCCATGCCAACTCCTTAGCCTTGGCTAGCACGCCACGCCACGACCATGCCAAGCATGCCATGGCACTGCGTTGGCAAGCATGCCATGCCAATGCCCTGGCTAGCATGCCATGTGCCACGGCCTCGCCCCGCATGCATTGCCATGGCATTGCCCAGCATGCCGTGCCACATCGTTGCCCAGCGTGCCATGCCATAGCCTCGGCCCGCATGCTTCAGCCTCAGTCCGCATGCCTTGCCACGGCATTGCCCGGCACATCAAGGCGGGCATGCCATGCCACGGCCTTGGCCGGCATGCCTTGCCACGGCTTCGGCCCACATGCCTTGCGGCCGCCTTGGCCCAGCGTGCCTTGCCACGGCCAGCATGCCACTGCCTTGGCCAGCCTGCCGCGCCTTAGCCTTGGCCAACATGCCATGCCACGGCCTCGGCCCGCATGGCATGGTACAGCGTTGCCCAGCATGCCAAGGCCGGAATGCCATGCGACGGCCTCGGCCCGCATGTCATGCCATGTCCTCGGCCCGTTTGCCGTGCCACGGCGTTGCCCAACGTGCCATGGCTTAGCCTTGGCCAACGTGGCATGCCACGGCCTCAGCCCCAGCCCGCATGCCATGCCATAGCGTTGCCCAGTGTGGCATGCCACAGCGTTGCCCAGCGTGCTATGCCATAGCCTTGGCCAACATGCCATGCCATAGATTCGGCCTGCATGCCATGCCACAGCGTTGCCCAACATGCCAAGGCCGGAAAGCCATGCCACGGCCTCGGCCCGCATGCCATGCCACGGCCTCGGCCAGCATGCCACGCCACGGCCACGGCCCGCATGCCTTGCCGGAGCGTTGCCCAACGTGCCATACCTTAGCCATGGCCTCGGCTAGCACGGCGTCCCACAGCCTCGGGCCGCATGCCTTGCCACGGTGTTGCCGAGCATGCCATGCGACAATGTTGCCCAACTTGCCATGCCTTAGGCTTCGCAAACATGCCGTGCCATGACCTCGGCCCGCATGGCATGTCGCTGCGTTGCCCAGAACGCCAAGGCCGGAATGCCTTGCCACGGCCTCACCCCGCATGCCATGCCACAGCCTCGCCCCGCATGCATTGCCATGGCATTACCCAGCATGCCGTGCCACATCGTTGCCCAGCGTGCCATGCCACGGCCTCGGCCCGCATGCCACAGCCTCATTCCGCATGCCTTGCCACGGCATTGCCCGACACGCCAAGGCGGGCATGCCATGCCACGGCCTCGGCCAACATACCTTGCGGCCGCCTTGGCCCAGCGTGTCATGCCACCGCCACAGCCAGCATGCCATGCCACCGCCCTGGCTAGCCTGCCATGCCATAGCCTTGGCCAACATGCCATGCCAACGGCTTAGCCATGGCCAGCATGCCACGCCACGGCCATGCCGAGCATGCCATGGCACCGCCTTGGCAAGCATGTCGTGCCACTGCCCTGGCCAGCATGCCATGCCACGGCGTTGCCCAGCACAGCCAAGGCCGGCATGCCGTGCCACGGTCCCGGCCGGCATGCCAAGCCACGGCATTGCACGGCACATCAAGGCGGGCATGCCATGCGACAGCCTTGGCCGGCATGCCTTGCCACGGCTTCGGCCCACATGCCTTGCGGCCGCCTTGGCCCAGCGTGCCTTGCCACGGCCAGCATGCCACTGCCTTGGCCAGCCTGCCGCGCCTTAGCCTTGGCCAACATGCGATACCAATGCCTTAGCCTTGGTTAGCAAGCCACACAACGACCATGCCAAGCATGCCGCTGCATGCCATGCCATACCACGGCCTCGACCCGCATGGCATGCCACGGCGTTGCCCAACATGCCAAGGCCGGAATGCCATGCCACGGCCTCGGCCCGCAAGCCATGCCATGCCACGGCCATGGCCTTGGCCCACACGACTTGCCACGGCGTTGCCCAGCACGCCATGCCACAGCGTTGCCAAGCCTCCCATGCCTTAGCCTTGGCCAACATGCCATGCCACGTCCTCGGCCCGCATGGCATGCGATAGCGTTGCCCAGCATGCCTTGCCACGGCGTTGCCCGACATGCCAAGACGGAATGCCATGCCACGGCCTCGGCCCGCATGCCATGCCACGGCGTTGCCCAACATGCCAAGGTCGGAATGCCATGCCACGGCCTCGGCCCGCATGCCATGCCACGGCCTCGGCCCGCATGCCATGCCACAGCGTTGCCCAGCATGCCTTGCCACGGCGTTGCCTAGCATGCCAAGGCCGGAATGCCATGCCACGGCATCAGCCCTTATGCCATGCCACAGCCTCTGCCCGCAGGCCTCTCCACGGCGTTGCCCAACGTGCCACGCTTTAGCCTTAGCCAACAAGCCAGGCCACAACCTTGGCCCGTATGCCAGGCCACAGCGTTGCCAAGCATGCCAAGGCCAGAATGCCATGCCACGGCGTCAGCCCGCATGCCATGCCACGGACTCGGCCAGCATGCCACGCCACGGCCTCAGCCCGCATGCCTTGCCACAGCGTGCCACACCTTAGCCACGGCTTCGGCAAGCACGCCTTGCCACTGCCTCGACCCGCATGCCTTTCCACGGCGTTGCCCAGCATGCCATGTGACAGTGTTACCCAGCTTGCGATGCCTTAGCCTTGGCCGACATGCCATGCCACGACGTCAGCCCGCATGGCATGCCGCAGCGTTGCCCAGCATGCCATGGCCGGAATGCCTTGCCATGGCCTCGCCCCGCATGCCATGCCACGGTCCCGTCCAGCATGCCATGCCACGGCCTCGGCCCGCATGCCTTGCCACGGCGTTGTCCAGCTTGCCGTGCCACAACGTTGCCCAACGTGCCATGCCACGGCCTCGGTCCGCATGCCTCAGCCCCGGCTCGCATGCCTCGGCCCGGGCCCACAAGCCTTGCCACGGCATTGCCCAGCATGCCATGCCACAACGTCGCTCAGCGTGCCATGCCTTAGCCTTGGCCAACATGCCATGCCACGGCCTCGGCCTGCATGGCATGGTACAGCGTTGCCCAGCATGCCAAGGCCGGAATGCCATGCCACGGCCTCGGCCCGCATGTCGTGCCATGGCCTCGGCCCATCATGCCGTGCCATGGCCTCGGCCCATATGCCGTGCTACGGCATTGCCCAACGTGCCGTGGCTTAGCCTTGGCCAACGTGGCATGCCACGGCCTCGGCCCCAGCCCGCATGCCATGCCACAGCATTGCTCAGCGTGGTATGCCTTAGCCTTGGCCAACATGCCATGCCATAGACTCGGCCTGCATGCCATGCCACAGCGTTGCCCAGCTTGCCAAGGCCAGAATGCCACGCCACGGCCTCGGCCCGCATGCCATGCCACGGCCTCAGCCAGCATGCCACGCCACGGCCTCGGCTCGCATGCCATGCTGCAGCGTTGCCCAGCGTGCCATACCTTAGCCATGGCCTCGGCTAGCACGGCATGCCACGGCCTCGGGCCGCATGCCTTGCCACGGCGTTGCCGAGCATGCCATGCGACAACGTTGCCCAACTTGCCATGCCTTAGGCTTCGCCAACATGCCTTGCCATGACCTCGGCCCGCATGGCATGTCGCAGCGTTGCCCAAAACGCCAAGGCCGGAATGCCTTGCCACGGCCTCACCCCGCATGCCATGCCACGGCCTCGCCCCGCATGCATTGCCATGGCATTGCCCAGCATGCCATGCCACATCGTTGTCCAGCGTGCCATGCCACAGCCTCGGCCCGCATGCCTAAGCCTCAGTCCGCATGCCTTGCCACGGCGTTGCCCGGCATGCCAAGGCGGGCATGCCGTGCCACGGCCTCGGCCCGCATACCTTGCGGCCGCCTTGGCCCAGCGTGTCATGCCACCGCCACGGCCAGCATGCCATGCCATCGCCCTGGCTAGCCTGCCATGCCATAGCCTTGGCCAACATGCCATGCCAACGGCTTAGCCATGGCCAGCATGCCACGCCACGGCCATGCCGAGCATGCCATGGCACCGCCTTGGCAAGCATGTCGTGCCACTGCCCTGGCCAGCATGCCATGCTACGGCGTTGCCCAGCACAGCCAAGGCCGGCATGCCGTGCCACGGTTCCGGCCGGCATGCCAAGGCACGGCATTGCCCGGCACGTCAAGGCGGGCAGGCCATGCCACAGCCTCGGCCCTCATGCCTTGCCACGGCTTTGGCCCACATGCCTTAAGGCCGCCTTGGCCCAGCGTGCCTTCCCATGGCCAGCATGCCACTTCCTTGGCCAGCCTGCCGTGCCTTAGCCTTGGCCAACATGCCATACCAATGCCTTAGCCTTGGCCAGCAAGCCACGCAACGACCATGCCAAGCATGCCACTGCGTGCCATGCCATGCCACGGCCTCGGCCCGCATGGCATGCCACAGCGTTGCCCAACATGCCATGGCCGGAATGCCATGCCACGGCCTCGGCCCGCAAGCCATCCCATGCCACGGCCACGGCCTTGGCCCACACGACTTGCCACGGCGTTGCCCAGTACGCCATGCCACAGCGTTGCCAAGCCTCCCATGCCTTAGCCTTGGCCAACATGCCATGCCACGGCCTCGGCCCGCATGCATGCGATAGCGTTGCCCAGCATGCCTTGCCACGGCGTTGCCCAGCACGCCAAGACGGAATGCCATACCACGGCCTCGGCCCGCATGCCATGCCACGGCGTTGCCCAACATGCCAAGCCCGGAATGCCATGCCACGGCCTCGGCCCGCATGTTATGCCACAGCGTTGCCTAGGATGCCTTGCCACGGCGTTGCCCAGCATGCCAAGGCCAGAGTGCCATGCCACGGCATCGGCCCTTATGCCATGCCACAGCCTCTGCCCGCATGCCTTGCCACGACGTTGCCCAACGTGCCACGCTTTAGCCTTAGACAACAAGCCAGGCCACAACCTCGGCCTGTATGCCAGGCCATAGCGTTGCCAAGCATGCCAAGGCTGGAATGGCATGCCACGGCGTCAGCTCGCATGCCATGCCATGGACTCGGCCAGCATGCCACGCCACGGCCTCAGCCCGCATGCCATGCCACAGCGTTGCCCAGCGTGCCACGCCTTAGCCATGGCTTCGGCAAGCACGCCTTGCCACTGCCCCGGCCCGCATGCCTTGCCACGGCGTTGCCCAGCATGCCATGTGACAGTGTTACCCAACTTGCCATGCCTTAGCCTTGGCCAACATGCCATGCCACGACCTCAGCCAGCATGGCATGCCACAGCGTTGCCCGGCATGCCATGGCCGGAATGCCTTGCCATGGCCTCGCCCCGCATGCAATGCCACGGTCCCGTCCAGCATGCTATGCCACGGCCTCGGCCCGCATGCCTTGCCACGGCATTGCCCAGCTTGCCGTGCCACAACGTTGTCCAGCGTGCCATGCCAAGGCCTCGGCCCGGGCCCACAAGCCTTGCCACGGCATTGCCCAGCATGCCATGCCACAACGTCACTCAGCGTGCCATGCCTTAGCCTTGGCCAACATGCCATGCCACGGCTTCGGTCCGCATGGCATGGTACAGCGTTGCCCAGCATGCCAAGGCCGGAATGCCATGCCACGGCCTCGGGCCGCATGCCGTACCATGGCCTCAGGCTGCATGCCGTGCCATGGCCTCGGCCGGCAGGCCGTGCCATGGCCTCAGCCCGTATGCCGTGCCACGGCGTTGCCCGGTACGCCAAGGCAGGCAAGCCGTGCCACGGCCTCGGCCCACATACCTTGCGGCCGCCTTGGCCCAGCGTGTCATGCCACCGCCACGGCCAGCATGCCATGCCACCGCATGGCATGTCGCAGCGTTGCCCAGAACGCCAAGGCTAGAATGCCTTGCCACGGCCTCACCCCGCATGCCATGCCACGGCCTCACCCCGCATGCATTGCCATGGCATTGCCCAGCATGCCGCGCCATATCGTTGCCCAGCGTGCCATACCACGGCCTCGGCCCGCATGCCTCAGCCTCAATCTGCATGCCTTGCCACGGCGTTGCCCGGTACGCCAAGGCAGGCAAGCCGTGCCACGGCCTCGGCCCACATACCTTGCGGCCGCCTTGGCCCAGCGTGTCATGCCACCGCCACGGCCAGCATGCTATGGCACCGCCCTGGCTAGCATGCCATGCCATAGCCTTGGCCAAGATGCCATGCCAACGGCTTAGCCATGGCCAGCATGCCACGCCACGGCCATGCCAAGCATGCCATGGCACCGCCTTGGCAAGCATGTCGTGCCACTGCCCTGGCCAGCATGCCATGCCACGACGTTGCCCAGCACAGCCAAGGCCGGCATGCCATGCCACAGCGTTGCCTAGCATCCCAAGATGGAATGCCATGCCACGGCCTCGGCCCGCATGCCATGCCACGGCATTGCCCAACATGCCAAGGCCGGAATGCCATGCCACGGCCACGGCCCGCATGGCATGCCACAGCGTTGCCCAGCATGCCTTGCCACGGCGTTTCCCAGCATGCCAAGGCCGGAATGCCATGCCACGGCATCGGCCCTTATGCCATGCCACAGCCTCTGCCCGCATGCCTTGCCACGGCGTTGCCCAACGTGCCATGCTTTAGCCTTAGCCAGCAAGCCAGGCCATAACCTCGGCCCGTATGCCAGGCAACAGCGTTGCCAAGCATGCCAAGGCCGGAATGCCATGCCACGGCGTCAGCCCGCATGCCATGCCACGGACTCGGCCAGCATGCCACGCCACGGCCTCAGCCCGCATGCCTTGCCGCAGCGTTGCCCAGCGTGCCACGCCTTAGCCATGGCTTCGGCAAGCACGCCTTGCCAATGCCTTGGCCAGCATGCCTTGCCACGGCGTTGTCCAGCATGCCATGTGACAGTCTTACCCAGCTTGCCATGCCTTAGCCTTGGCCAACATGCCATGCCACGACCTCAGCCTAGCATGCCATGGCCGGAATGCCTTGCCAAGGCCTCGCCCCGCGTGCCATGCCACGGTCCTGTCCAACATGCCATGCCACGGCCTCGGCCCGCAAGCCTTGCCATGGCGTTGCCCAGCTTGCCGTGCCACAACGTTGCCCAGCGTGCCATGCCACGGCCTTGGCCCGCATGCCTCGGCCCGGGCCCACAAGCCTTACCACGGCATTCCCAGCATGCCATGCCACAACGTCGCTCAGCGTGCCATGCCTTAGCCTTGGCCAACATGCCATGCCACGGCCTCGGCCCGCATGGCATGGTACAGCGTTGCCCAGCAAGCCAAGGCCGGAATGCCGTGACATGGCCTCGGCCCGCATGCCGTGCCATGGCCTCGGCCCGTATGCCGTGCCACGATGTTGTCCATCGTGCCATGGCTTAGCCTTGGCCAACGTGGCATGCCACGGCCTCGGCCCCAGCCTGCATGCCATGCCACAGCGTTGCCCAACGTGCCATGCCACAGCGTTGCCCAGCATGCTATGCCTTACCCTTGGCCAACATGCCATGCCATAGACTCGGCCTGGATGCCATGCCACAGCGTTGCCCAGCATGCCAAGGCCGGAATGCCATGCCACGGCCTCGGCCCGCATGCCATGCCACGGCCACGGCCAGCATGCCACGCCACGGCCTCGGCCCGCATGCCTTGCCGCAGTGTTGCCCAGCGTGCCATACCTTAGCCATGGCCTCGGCTAGCACGGCATGCCACGGCCTCTGGCCGTATGCCTTGCCACGGCGTTGCCGAGCATGCCATGCGACAACGTTGCCCAACTTGCCATGCCTTAGGCTTCGCCAACATGCCGTGCCATGACCTCGGCCCGCATGGCATGTCGCAGCGTTGCCCAGAATGCCAAGGCCGGAATGCCTTGCCACGGCCTCACCCCGCATGCCATGCCACGGCCTCGCCCCGCATGCATTGCCATGGCGTTGCCCAGTATGTCGTGCTACATCGTTGCCCAGCATGCCAAGCCACGACCTCGGCCCGCATGCCTCAGCCTCAGTCTGCATGCCTTTCCACGGCGTTGCCCAGCATGCTATGCCATAACGTTGCTCAGCGTGCCATGCCTCAGCCTTGGCCAGCATGCCGTGCCACGGCCTCGGCCCATAGGGCATGCTACAGCGTTGCCCAACATGCCAAGGCCAGAATGCCGTGCCACGGCCTCGGCTCGCATGCCGTGCCACGGCGTTGCCCAGCGTGCCATGCCTTAGCCTTGGCCAGCATGCCCTGCCACGGCCTAGGCCCGCATGGCATGCTACAGCGTTGCCTGGAATGCCAAGGCTGGAATGCCATGGCACGGCCTCGACCCACATGCCACGCCACAGCGTTGCCTAGCATGCCAAGGCCAGAATGCCATGGCACGGCCTCGGCCCGGATGCCCTGCCACGGCCTCGACCATCATGCCATGCCACGGCCTCGGCCCGCATGCCATGCCACGGCGTTGCCCGGCTTGCTGTGCCACAGCGTTGCTCAGCGTGCCATGCCACGGCCTCGGACCGCATGCCTTAGCCCTGGCCCGCATACCTTGCTACGGCATTGCCCAGCGTGCCATGCCACAACGTTGCTCAGCGTTCCATGCCATAGCCTTGGCCAACATGCCATGCCACAGCCTCAGCCCGCATGGCATGGTACAGTGTTGCCCAGCATGCCAAGGCCGGAATGCGTACCACGGCCTCGGCCCGCATGTCGTGCCACAACGTTGCCTAGTGTGCCATGGCTTAGCCTTGGCCAACATGCCAAGCCACGGCCTTGGCCCCAGCCCGCATGCCATGCCACGGTGTTGCCCAGCGTTCCATGCCACAGCGTTGCCCAGCGTGCCATGCCTTAGCCTCAGCCTGCATGCCATGCCACCGCGTTGCCCAGCATGCCAAGGCCGGAATGCCATGCCACGGCCTCAGCCCGCATGGCATGCCACGGCCGGCCTACATGCCACGCCATGGCCTCGGCCCGCATCCCTTGCCATAGCGTTGCCCAATGTGCCATACCTTAGCCATGGCCTCGGCCAGCACGGCATGCCACGGCCTTAGCTCGGATGCCTTGCCACGGAGTTGCCAAGCATGCCAGGTGACAGCGTTGCCCAGCTTGCCATGCCTTAGGCTTGGCCAACATGCCATGCCATGACCTCGGCCCGCATGGCATGTCGCAGCATTGCCCAGCATGGCAAGGCCGGAATGCCTTTCCACGGCCTCGCCTCGCATGCCATGCCACGGCCACGGCCCACATGCATTGCCATGGCGTTGCCCAGCATGTCGTGCCACAGCGTTGCCCAGCATGCCATGCCACGGCCTCGGCCCGCATGCCTCGGCCCCGGCCTGCATGCCTTGCCACGGCGTTGCCAAGCATGCCATGCCACAGCGTTGCTCAGCGTGCCAAAGCCTCAGCCTTGGCCAACATGCCGTACCACAGCCTCGGCCCACAGGGCATGTTACAGCGTCGCCTAGCATGCCAAGGACGGAATGCCGTGCCACGGCCTCGGCCCGCATGCCGTACTACGGTGTTGCCCAGCGTGCCATGCCTTAGGCTTGGCCAACATGCCATGCCACGGCCTCGGCCCGCATGGCATGCTATAGCGTTGCCCGAAATGCCAAGGCCGGAATGCCATGGCACGGCCTCGGCCCGCATGCCACGACACTGCGTTGCCCAGCATGCCAAGGCCAGAATGCCATGGCACGTCCTCGGCCGGGATGCCCTGCCACGGCCTCGACCCGTATGCCTTGCCACGGCGTTTGCCCGGCATGCCAAGCCACAGCATTGCCCAACGTCCCATGCCTTAGCCTTGGCCAACATGCCATGCCATGGCCTCGGCCCGCATGGCATGCTGCATCGTTGCCCAGCATGCCAAGGCCGGAATGCCGTGCCACAGCCTCGGCCTGCTTGGCACTCCCCGGCCTCGGCCCGCCTGCCATGCCACGACCTTGGCCAGCATGCCATGCCACGCCCTTGGCCCGCAGTCCTTAACACAGTGTTGCCCAGTGTGCCATTCCTTAGCATTGCCCAACATGCCATGCCACAGCGTTGCCCAACGTGCCATGCCTTAGCCTTGGCCAACATCCCATGCCACTGCTTTGGGCAGCCTACCATGCCACAGCGTTGCCCTGCATGTCATGCCACGGTCGTGGCCAGCAAGGCAAGCCACGGCAATGAATCTTCCAAGCCACTCCAGACCTTTCCACCAAGTTCTAGAGTCTTCCAGCATACTCTAGCCCGATCTCGCTCCTTCCGGAACCATCCAGCACATTTGGCACACCTCAAATGCTGCCCTTCATGTCACATAATTTCACAGGGAGTGACACAAGGTAGGCTAGCCAAAGCCAACAGCATGCGATGCCATGCCAAGGCCAAGGCCAAGGCCAGCAGCATACAATGCCAAGGGCAAGGCAGCCCAGCCAAAGCCAGCAGCATGCCATGCCATGCCAATGTCAGCAGGTTGCCATGCCATGCAAAGGCCAACAGCTTGCCATGCCATGCCTAGGCCAAGGCATCCTAGCCTAAGCCAGCAGCATGTCGTGCCAAGGCCAAGGCCAGTAGCATGCCATGCCAAGGCCAAGGCAGCCCTACCAAAGCCATTCGCATGCCATGCCAAGCCAAGGCCAGTAGCTTGCCTTGCCATGCCTAGGCCAAGGTAGCCTAGCCAAAGCCAGCAGCATGCCATGCCAAGGCCAAGGCCAAGGCAACCCCGCAAAAGCCAACAGCATGCCATGCCAAGCCAATGCCAGCAGCTAGCCATGCCATGCCCAGGCCAAGGCAGCCTAGCCGAAGCAAGCAGCATGCCACGCCAAGGCCAAGGCCAGCAGCAAGCCATGCAAAAGCCAAGGCAGCCCAGCCAAAGCCTGCAGCATGCCATGCCAGGCCAATGCCAGCAGCTTGCCATGCCATGCCTAGGTGAAGGCAGCCTAGCAAAAGCCGGCAGCATGCCATGACATAGCCAAGGCAGCCCAGCCAACGCCAGCAGGTTGCCATGCCAGGCCAAGGCAGAGGTGGCCTAGCCAAAGCCAGCAGCGTGCCATGCCAAGCCAAGGCCAGCAGCTTGCCATGCCATGCCTAGGTGAAGGCAGCCTAGCAAAAGCCGGCAGCATGCCATGACATAGCCAAGGCAGCCCAGCCAACGCCAGCAGGTTGCCATGCCAGGCCAAGGCAGAGGTGGCCTAGCCAAAGCCAGCAGCGTGCCATGCCAAGCCAAGGCCAGCAGCTTGCCATGCCATGCCTAGGTGAAGGCAGCCTAGCAAAAGCCGGCAGCATGCCATGACATAGCCAAGGCAGCCCAGCCAACGCCAGCAGGTTGCCATGCCAGGCCAAGGCAGAGGTGGCCTAGCCAAAGCCAGCAGCGTGCCATGCCAAGCCAAGGCCAGCAGCTTGCCATGCCATGCCTAGGTGAAGGCAGCCTAGCAAAAGCCGGCAGCATGCCATGACATAGCCAAGGCAGCCCAGCCAACGCCAGCAGGTTGCCATGCCAGGCCAAGGCAGAGGTGGCCTAGCCAAAGCCAGCAGCGTGCCATGCCAAGCCAAGGCCAGCAGCTTGCCATGCCATGCCTAGGTGAAGGCAGCCTAGCAAAAGCCGGCAGCATGCCATGACATAGCCAAGGCAGCCCAGCCAACGCCAGCAGGTTGCCATGCCAGGCCAAGGCAGAGGTGGCCTAGCCAAAGCCAGCAGCGTGCCATGCCAAGCCAAGGCCAGCAGCTTGCCATGCCATGCCTAGGTGAAGGCAGCCTAGCAAAAGCCGGCAGCATGCCATGACATAGCCAAGGCAGCCCAGCCAACGCCAGCAGGTTGCCATGCCAGGCCAAGGCAGAGGTGGCCTAGCCAAAGCCAGCAGCGTGCCATGCCAAGCCAAGGCCAGCAGCTTGCCATGCCATGCCTAGGTGAAGGCAGCCTAGCAAAAGCCGGCAGCATGCCATGACATAGCCAAGGCAGCCCAGCCAACGCCAGCAGGTTGCCATGCCAGGCCAAGGCAGAGGTGGCCTAGCCAAAGCCAGCAGCGTGCCATGCCAAGCCAAGGCCAGCAGCTTGCCATGCCATGCCTAGGTGAAGGCAGCCTAGCAAAAGCCGGCAGCATGCCATGACATAGCCAAGGCAGCCCAGCCAACGCCAGCAGGTTGCCATGCCAGGCCAAGGCAGAGGTGGCCTAGCCAAAGCCAGCAGCGTGCCATGCCAAGCCAAGGCCAGCAGCTTGCCATGCCATGCCTAGGTGAAGGCAGCCTAGCAAAAGCCGGCAGCATGCCATGACATAGCCAAGGCAGCCCAGCCAACGCCAGCAGGTTGCCATGCCAGGCCAAGGCAGAGGTGGCCTAGCCAAAGCCAGCAGCGTGCCATGCCAAGCCAAGGCCAGCAGCTTGCCATGCCATGCCTAGGTGAAGGCAGCCTAGCAAAAGCCGGCAGCATGCCATGACATAGCCAAGGCAGCCCAGCCAACGCCAGCAGGTTGCCATGCCAGGCCAAGGCAGAGGTGGCCTAGCCAAAGCCAGCAGCGTGCCATGCCAAGCCAAGGCCAGCAGCTTGCCATGCGCAGCATGCCATGCCAAGCCAATGCCAGCAGCTTGCCATGCCATGCCGAGGCCAAGGTAGCCTTGCCAAGGCCAGCAGCATGCCATGCCAAGGCAAAGGCCAACAGTGTACCATGCCAAGGCCAAGGCAGCCCAACCAAAGCCAGCTGCACGCCATGCCAAGCCAAGGCCGGCAACTTGCCCTGCCATGCCTAGGCCTTGGGAGCCTAGCCAAAGCCAGCAGCATGCCATGCCAAGGCCAAGGCCAGCATCATGCCATGCCAAGGCTAAGAGAGCCCAGCCAAGGCCAGCAGCATGCCATGCCAAGCCAAGGCCAACGGCTTGCCATGCCGTGCCTAGGCCAAGGCAGGCTTGCCAAAGCCAGCAGCATGCCATGCCAAGGCCAAGGCCAGCAGCATGCCATGCTAAGGGCAAGGCAGCCCAGCCAAAGCCGGCAGCATGCCATGCCAAGTCAGTGCCAGCAGCTTGCCATACCATGCCAAGGCCAAGGCAGCTTAGCGAAAGCCAGCAGCATGCCATGCCATGGCCGAGGCAGCCTAGCCAATGCCAGCAGCATGCCTTGTCAGGCCACGGCCAGCAGCTTGCCATGCCATGCCCAGGCCAAGGCAGCGTAGCCAATGCCAGCAGCATGCCACGCTAAGGCCAAGGCCCGCAGCATCCCATACAAAAGCAAGGTAGCCCAGCCAAACCCCGCCGAATGGCATGCCATGCCAATTCCAGCAGCTTCCAATGCCATGCCTAGGCGAAGGCAGCCTCGCTAAAGCCGGCAGCATGCCATGCCCTGGCCAGGGCAGCCAAGCCAACGCCAGCAGGTTTCCGTGCCATGCCTAGGCCAAGGCAGCCTAGCCAAAGCCCACAGCATGCCATGCCAAGGCCAAGGCCAGCAGCATGCCATGCCAAGGCCAAGGCAGCCCAGCCAAAGCCGACAGCATGCCATGCCAAGCCAATGCCAGCAGGTTGCCATGCCACGCCTAGGCCAAGGAAGCCTAGCCAAGGCCAGCCGCATGCCATGTCGAGGCCAAGGCCAGCAGCACGCCATGCCAAGGCCAAGGCAGCCCAGCCACTGCCAGCAGCATGCCATGCCAGGGCAAGGCCAGCAGCTTGCAATGCCATGCCTAGGCCAAGGCAGCCTAGCCAAAGCCGACAGCATGCCATGACAAGGCCAAGGCAGCCCAGCCAAAGCCAGCAGCATGCCATGCCAAGCAAAGGCCAGCCGCTTGCCTTGCCTTGCCCAGGCCATGGCAGCCTAGCGAAAGCGAACAACATGCCATGCCAAGCAAAGGCCTGCCGCTTGCCATGCCTTGTCTAGGCCATGGCAGCCTAGCGAAAGTGAACAGCATGCCATGCCAAGGCCATGGCCAACAGCATGCCATGCAAAAGCCAAAGCAGCACAGCCAAAGCCTGCAGCATGCCATGCCAAGCCAATGCCAGCAGCTTGCCATGCCATACCTAGGCGAAGGCTGCCTAGCTAATGCTGACAGCATGCCATGCCATAGCCAAGGCAGCCCGGCCAACGCCAGCATGTTGCCATGACATGCCTAGATCGAGGCAGCCTAGCCAAAGCCAGCAGCAACCCATGCCAAGGCCAAGGCCAGCAACATGCCTTGCCAAGGCCAAGGTAGCCCAGCCAAAGCCAGCTACATGCCACGCCAAGCCAATGCCAGCTGGTAGCCATGCCATGCCTTGGCCAAGGCAGCCTAGCCAAAGTTAGCAGCATGCCATGCCGAGGCCAATGGCAGCGGCATGCCATGCCAAGGCCATGGCAGCCCAGCCAAAGCCAGCAGAAAGCCAAGCCAAGCCAAGGCCAGCAGCTTGCCATGCCATGCTTAGGCCAAGGTAGCCTAGCCAAAGCCAGCAGCATACCATGCCAAGGCCAAAGCTAGCAGCACGCCATGCCATGGCCAAGGCAGCCCAGCCAAAGCCAACAGCATGCCATGCCATGCCAAGGCCAGCAGCTTGCCATGCCATGCCTAGGTGTCACACACTGGCAATGCGGAAGCCTTGTTGAAGATAAGCAAGTGTGTGTGGCGCTAGTTAACACTCTTCACTAGCCGGCCAAGAATGCACGAAAGGTTTGCAAAGACAAGCAAACACAATATTAGCCCAGTTGATGAGCCACAGGATTGGAGACAAGACACAGAATAACAATCAACAAGCTAAAATTGAAGTAGCAACAACTAAAAGGCTTTGCACAATATAAAAGCGAAATGAACTTTTCATTACACAAAAGACGGCATTACAAAAGTTGAACAATGTACAAAAGTGCTACAAAAGTTGTCTTACCATATACAAGGATGGGGTACATTAAAGGCACAAGTGGTCTGGTTCAACACTTGGGTACCCCCTCCTTATATATAGCTTGTTAAGCGCTTTTCAATCTGGCACGAGGAAACATCCACTATGTTTGAGGAGTCATAATGGATATTTAAAAATAATACAAAAATAGAAAAAATACAACTCTTGGACTCAAAACACCTTTAATACTAAGGTATTTACATAAAAATTTACAAGGCAAAAAGATTACATTTGACCCTCTAAAAGTTGGCCTAAAGTTGCTCCTTGGTGGCTAGCTTGCTTCATGGCATGTCTTGGACTTGCACCAACAACTTCTTAGGTATGTCTTTGGCTCTCCAAAGGGCACAAATGTGTGTGGCATCAAGGTGTCGACCCTTGGATGGGCGCACCTTGACACTAGGCCAAGGCAGGGTAGCCAAAGCCAACAGCATGCCAGGCCAAGGCCAAGGCCAGCAGCATGCCATGAAAAGCCAAGGCAGCCTAGCCAAGGCCTGCAGCATGCCATGCCAAGCAAATGCCAGCAGCTTGCCATGCCATACCTAGGCGAAGGTAGCCCAGCTAAAGCCGGCAGCATGCCATGCCTTGGCCAAGGCAGCCCAGCCAGTGCCAGCAGGTTGCCATGCCATGCCTAGGCCAAGGAAGCCTAGCCAAAGCTAGTAACATGCCATGCGATGGCCAATGCCAGCAGCATGCCATGCCAAGGCCAAGGCAGCACAGCCAAATGCAGCAACTTGCCATGCCAAGCCAATGGCAGCAGGTTGCCATGCCATGCCATGCCTAGGCCAAGGCAGCCTAGCCAATGCCAGCAGCATGCCATGCCAAGGCCAAGGTCGGCAGCATGCCATGCCAAGGCCAAGGCAGTCCAGCCAAAGCCACCAGCATGCCATGCCAAGCCATGGCCAGCAGGTTGCCATGCCATGCCTAGGCCAAGGAAGCCTAGCCAATGCCAACAGCATTCCATGCCAAGGCCAAGGCAGCCCAGCCAAAGCCAGCAGTATGCCATGCCAAGCCATGGCCAGCTGCTTGCCATGGCATGCCTAGGCCAAGGCAACCAAGCCAAAGCCAGCAGGATGCCATGCCATGGCCAAGGCCAAGCAGCATGCCATGCCAAGGCCAAGGGCAAGGCCAAGGCCAGCAGCAAGCCATGCTAAGGCCAAGGCAGCCCAGCAAAAGCCAGTAGCATGCCATGCTAAGCCAATGCCAGCAGCTTGCCATGCCATGCCTAGTGTCACGGACTTAGATTTCGCAAGCCCACCGTGCGGCCTTAGATGCTTTTCAACCCTTTTGGTTGCACCTAAGTCAGCCTTACCCACTCAACCACAGTAACACACACAGTTTAGGTGGAAGAATGCCTTCTCTATACAAGTTTACTTTACAAGTATGGTCATGTACAAAGCTTACAAGGCTCTCGCACTCACACTCACACTCACAAGTGCTTCACGCATAGAGCTCTCTTGGATCTCCAGGTCTCTAGGTGCCTAACAAATGGGACCCTTCACCATTATATAGCCTTCCCCCTCCTCAATGGATGGCTAGGATCATTTTGATCCAAGGGCTACAACCTCTCATCTAGAACACTCCATAGAACTATCTAGGACAACTACCCTTCCTACTACATTCTAGAACTCTCTACACTAGTGTAGTACATGGTAGGCTTCTCCAAGACAATCTAGGATGTTCCAGACCCATCCAGACTCCTCTGCACACTCCATGGTTCTTCCACATTCCGGAATCTTCCAGGCCACTCCGGACCCTTCCACCACGTTCTAGAGAGTTCCAGAATACTCTATCCCGTTCTTGCACCTTCTGGAACCTTCCAGCGCAATTGGCACACCTCAAATGCTGCCCTTCGTGTCCAATAATTTCTCAAGGTGTGACACTCTCCCCCACCCAATCCCGTGATGCCCTCATCACGCAGAAGCATACCGAGCCACCACATCTCGATATGATCTGTGTCCGCTGCTGCTGGTGCTTGCCTCCTCTTTGCCCTTGCCATGCGGCCCACTCTGCTGTATCCCTGCAAGTGCTTTTTCCTAGTCCTTGCCATGCAGCCCACTCTGTTGCATCCCTACAAGTGCCTCCTCTTTGGGCAGTCCCTTACCATGTGCGGTCCGTTCCACAAGAAACACTTGAGCCGCCCTTCCTCTTCAAGCCCAGCCTCTTAGCCTCGTCGATGCACTCAAAGCTTAGAGTGACACCTCTCTTCTCTTGCGCATGCGAAGTTTTCCCCTTAGCCTTCACCTTCGCGCACCGTCCATCCTTCTTTTGGATGTTCCTCGACTCTGGCATCTCCCCACTCTTCTGGGATATCGACCCAAGAAGTAGGATGCTCCCCCGCTGTGCCTCCTTCTCTGAAGGGTCATCACTCTCAGAGTCTCTTGCCTCTTTCTTTCCCTTCTTCTCCATGGCGCTCAGCTGTTTCTTCTTCTTCTGGCAGTTTCTCACCATGTGCGGTCCGTTGCACAGGAAACACTCAAGCTGCCCTCTCTTCCTTGGAGATCCGGTGCGTTGCCCCTTCCCTTGGCGTTCCCATCTCTTCTGGGCCTCGCCATCACTATGCTCATCCTCGGTGGTCTGAGGAGACTGCCTCCCACCTTTGGCATGGCTCTCTCGTGCACCCCTTGCACCATCATAGCTCTTAGGTTCTGGCGCATGAACCTTCCTCCTGGCTGGAGCCAAATTCCCTCCATGGCCAGGGACGATGGCCTTCTTGCACAACTCCAACTCTAACTCCAAGCTAGCTACTCTTGCTTCTAGGGCCTTCTGCTGGGTTGGACTGTCTCTAGCTACCTCGAAGCGAGACAACTTCACCCTTCCCTCAAAGGAGTCCACCTTCTCCTCTAGCTCTTCCACCCTAGCAACCAAACTAGCAAAATAGGAGAAAAAGTCACAGATATGAGATGTGGGCTTACCAGGGCCAACTAGCGCTTCCTCAAGTCTAGTGAACCTCTCTGCTCTTCCACACTCTCCATCATCCCCTCGAGTCGTGCCTCCAATGCTGCCATCGAGTCCTTCGTTGAGAGCTTCCTCACACTGGAGACGTTCCCTTCGTCACCAGACGTAGCCATGTACACCTCTGCCCTGATACCAACGGTCACGGACTTAGACTTCGCAAGCCTACCGTGCGGCCTTGGATGCGTTTCAACCTTCTTGGTTGCACCTAAGTCAGCCTTGCCCACTTAACCACACTAACACACACAGTTTAGGTGGAAGAATGCCACTCAACCACAATAACACACAGTTTAGGTGGAAGAATGCCTTCACTATACAAGTTAACTTTACAAGTATAGTCGTGTACAAGGCTTACAAGGCTCTCACACTCACACTTACCAGTGCTTCACTCTTAGAGCTCTCTTGGATCTCCAGGTCTCTAGGTGCCTAGCAAATGAGACCCCTCACCCTTATATAGCCTTCCCCTTCCTCAATGGACGGCTAGGATCATTTTGATCCAAGGGCTACAACCTCTCATCTAGAACACTCCATAGAGCTATCTAGGACAACTACCCTTCCTACTACATTCTAGAACTCTCTACACTAGTGTAGTAAATGGTAGGCTTCTCCAAGATAATCTAGGACATTCCAGACCCATCCAGACTCCTCTGGGCACTCCAAGGTTCTCCCACATTCCGGAATCTTCCAGGCCACTCCGAACACTTCCACCACGTTCTAGAGCGTTCCAGCATACTCTAGCCCGTTCTTGCACCTTCCGGAACCTTCCAACGCATTTGGCACACCTCAAATGCTGCCCTTCGTGTCACATAATTTCTCAGTGCGTGACACACGGCCAAGGAAGCCGAGCCAAAGCCAGCAGCATGCCATGCCAAGGCCAAGGCAGACCAGCAGCATGCCATCCCAAGGACAAGGCAATCCAGCCAGAGCCAGCAGCGTGCCATGCCAAGCCAAGGCCATGAGCTTGCATGCCATGCCTAGGCCAAGGCAGCCTAGCCAAAGCCAGCAGCATGCCATGCCAAGGCCATGGCAACCCAGCCAAAGCCAGTAGCATGCCATGCCAAGCCAAGGCCAGCAGCATGCCATGCCAATGCCAAGGCAGCACCGCCAAAGCTAGCAACATGTCGTGCCAAGCCAATGCCAGTAGGTTGCCATGCCATGCTCAAGCCAAGGCAGCCTAGCCAAAGCCAACAGCATGCCATGCCAAGGCCCGGCCCAGCAGCATGCCATGCTAAGGCTTAGGCAGCCCAGCCAAAGCCAGCCGCATGCCATGCCAAGCCAACGCCGGCAGCTTGCCATGCCATCCCTAGGCCAAGGCAGCCTAGCCAAAGCCAGCAGTGTGCCATGCCAAGGCCAAGGTCAGCAGCATGCCATGCCGAGGCCAAGGCAGCCCAGCCAAAGCCAGCAGCATGCCCTGCCAAGGCAAGGCCAGCGGCTTGCCATGCCATGCCTAGGCCAAGGCAGCCTAGGCAAAGCCAGCAGCGTGCCGTGCCAAGGCCAAGGCAGCCCAGCCAAAGCCAACAGCATGCCTTGCCAAGAGAAGGCCAACAACTTGCCATGCCATGCCTATGCCAAGGCAGCCTAGCCAAAGCCGGCAGCATGCCATGCCAAGGCCAATGTAGCCCAGCCAAAGCCAACAGCGTGCCATGCCAAGCCAAGGCCAGCAGCTTGCCATGCCATGCCTAGGCCAAGGCAACGTAACCAAAGCCAGCAGCACGCCATGCCAAGGCCAAGGCCAGCCGCATGCCAAGCGAGGGCCAAGGCAGCCCAGCCAAAGCCAACAGCATGCCATGCCATGCCAAGGCCAGCAGCTCGCCATGCCATTCCTAGGCGAAGGCAGCCTAGCCAAAGCCAACAGCACGCAATGCCAACGCCATGGCCAAGGAGAATGCCACACCAAGGCCAAGGCAGCCCAGGCAAAGCCAGTAGTATGCCATACCAGGCGAATGGCAGCAGGTTCCCATGCCATGCCTAGGCCAAGGCAGCCTAGCAAAGGACAGCAGCATGCCATGCCAAGGCTAACGCCAGCAGCATGCCATGCCATGGCCAAGGCAGCCCTGCCATGGCCAAGGCAGCCCTGCCATAGGCAACAGCATGCCTTGCCATGCCAATGCAAGTAGCTTGCCATGCCATGCCATGGCCACGGCAGCCTAGCCAAAGCCAGCAGCATGCCATGCAAAGGCCAAGGCCTGTAACAAGCCTTGCCAAGGTTGCCCAGCCATAGCCAGCAGCATGCCATGCCATGCCTAGGGCAAGGCAGCCTACCCAACGCCAGCAGCATGCCATGCCAATGCCAAGGCAGCCCAGCCAAAGCCAGCAGCATGCCATGCCAAGCCAAGGCCAGCAGCTTGCCATGCAATGCCTAGGCCAAGGTAGCCTAGCCACAGCCAGCAGCATGCCATCCCAAGGCCAAGGCAGCCCAGCCAAAGCCAACCGCATGCCCCGCCAAGCCAGGGAAAGCAACATGCCATGCCATGCCTAGGCCAAGGTAGCCTAGCCAAAGTCGGTAGCATGCCATGCCAAGGCCAAAGTCGCCCAGCCAAAGCCTACAGCATGCCATGCATAGGCTAATGCAGCCTAGCCAAAACCAACGGCGTGCCATGCCAAGCCAATGCCAGCAGGTTGCCATGCCATGCCTGGGCCAAGGCAGCCTAGCCGAAGGCAACAGCACGCAAAGCCAAGGCCAAGGCAGCCCAGCTAAAGCCAGCAGCATGCCATGCCAAGCCAAGACTAGCAGCTTGCCATGCCATGCCTAGGCCAAGGCAGCCTAGCAAAGGACAGCAGCATGCCATGCCAAGGCTAACGCCAGCAGCATGCCATGCCATGGCCAAGGCAGCCCTGCCATAGCCAACAGCATGCCTTGCCAAGCCAATGCCAGCAGCTTGTCATGCCATGCCATGGCCAAGGCAGCCTAGCCAAAGCCAACAGCATGCCATGCAAAGGCCAAGGCCTGTAACAAGCCTTGCCAAGGTTGCACAGCCATAGCCAGCAGCATGCCATGCCATGCCTAGGGCAAGGCAGCCTACCCAACGCCAGCAGCATGCCATGCCAATGCCAAGGCAGCCCAGCCAAAGCCAGCAGCATGCCATGCCAAGCCAAGGCCAGCAGATTGCCATGCAATGCCTAGGCCAAGGTAGCCTAGCCACAGCCAGCAGCATGCCATCCCAAGGCCAAGGCAGCCCAGCCAAAGCCAACCGCATGCCCCGCCAAGCCAGGGAAACCAACATGCCATGCCATGCCTAGGCCAAGGCAGCCTAGCCAAAGTCGGTAGCATGCCATGCCAAGGCCAAAGCCGCCCAGCCAAAGCCTGCAGCATGCCATGCATAGGCTAATGCAGCCTAGCCAAAACCAACGGCGTGCCATGCCAAGCCAATGCCAGCAGGTTGCCATGCCATGCCTGGGCCAAGGCAGCCTAGCCGAAGGCAGCAGCACGCAAAGCCAAGGCCAAGGCAGCCCAGCTAAAGCCAGCAGCATGCCATGCCAAGCCAAGACTAGCAGCTTGCCATGCCATGCCTAGGCCAAGGCAGCCTAGCCAAAGCCAGCAGCATGCCACGCTAAGGCCAAGGCTCGCAGCATGCCATGCCATGGCCATGGCAGCCCAGCCAAAGCCAGCAGCATGCCATGCCACGCCTAGGCCAAGGAAGCCTAGCCAAAGATAGCAGCATGCCATGCCACGGCCAAGGCCGTTAGTATGACATGCCAAGGACAAGGAAGCCCAGCCAAAGCCAGTAGCCTGCTATGCCATGCCAAGGCCAGCAGCTTTGCATGCCATGCCTAGGGCAAGGCATCCTAGCCAATGCCAACAGCATGCCATGCCAAGGCCAAGGCCAGCAGCATGCCATGCCAAGGCCAAGGCAGCCCAGCCAAAGCCAGTAGCATGCCATTCCAAGCCAAAGGCCAGCAGCTTGCCATGCCATGCCTAGGCCAAGGCATCCGAGCCTAAGCCAGCAGCATGCCGTGCCAAGGCCAAGGGCAGTAGCATGCCATGCCAAGGCCAAGGCAGCCCGGCCAAAGCCATCCGCATGCCATGCCAAGCTAAGGCCAGTAGCTTGCCATGCCATGCCTAGGCCAGGGCAGCCTACCCAAAGCCAGCAGCATGCCGTCCGAAGGCCAAGGCAGCCCAGCCAAAGCCAACCGCATGCCCCGCCAAGCCAGGGCAAGCAACTTGCCATGCCATGCCTAGGCCAAGGCAGCCTAGCCAAAGTCGGTAGCATGCCATGCCAAGGCGAAGGCCGCGCAGCCAAAGCCTGCATCATGCCATGCCTAGGCCAATGCAGCCTAGCCAAAACCAACCGCATGCCAAGCCAAGCCAATGCCAGCAGGTTGCCATGCCATGCCTGGGCCAAGGCAGCGTAGCCAAAGGCAGCAGCATGCCAAGGCAAGGGCAAGGCAGCCCAGCCAAAGCCAGCAGCATGCCATGCCAAGCTAACACCAGCAGCTTGCCATGCCATGCCTAGGCCAAGGCAGCCTCGCCAAATCCAGCAGCATGCCATGCCAAGGCCAAGGCCCGCAGTATGCCATGCCAAGGCCAAGGCAGCCCAGCCAAAGCCAGCAGCATGCCTTGCACACCTAGGCCAAGGCAGCCTAGCCAAAGATAGCAGCATGCCATGCCAACGCCAAGGCCGTTAGTATGACATGCCAAGGACAAGGAAGCCCAGCCAAAGCCAGCAGCATTCTATGCCATGCCAAGGCCAGTAGCTTGCCACGCCATGCCTAGGGCAAGGCCGCCGTGCCAAACCCAGCAGCATGCCATGCCAAAGCTAAGGCCTACAGCATGCCATGCCAAGGACAAGGCAGCCCAGCCAAAGCCAGTAGCATGCCATGCCAAGCAAACGCAGGCAGCTTGCCATGCCATGCCCAGGCCATGGCAGCCTAGCCAAAGCTAGCAGCGTGCCATGCCAAGGCCAAGGCTAGCATCATGCCATGCCGAGGCCAAGGCAGCCTAGCCAAAGCCAGCAGCATGCCATGCCAAGGCAAGGCCAGCCGCTTGCCATGCCATGCCTTGGCCAAGGCAGCATAGCCAAAGCCAGCAGCATGCCGTGCCAAGGCCAAGGCAGCCCAGGCAAAGCCAACAGCATGCCCTGCCAAGCCGAAGCTGACAGCATGCCATGCCAAGGCCAAGGCCAGCAGCATGCCATGCCAAGGCCAAGGCCAGCAGCATGCAATGCCAAGGCCAAGGCCAGCAGCATGCAATGCCAAGGCCAAGGCCAGCAGCATGCAATGCCAAGGCCAAGGCCAGCAGCATGCAATGCCAAGGCCAAGGCCAGCAGCATGCAATGCCAAGGCCAAGGCCAGCAGCATGCAATGCCAAGGCCAAGGCCAGCAGCATGCAATGCCAAGGCCAAGGCCAGCAGCATGCAATGCCAAGGCCTAGGCCAGCAGCATGCCAGGCCAAGGCCTAGGCCAGCAGCATGCCAGGCCAAGGCCTAGGCCAGCAGCATGCCAGGCCAAGGCCTAGGCCAGCAGCATGCCAGGCCAAGGCCTAGGCCAGCAGCATGCCAGGCCAAGGCCTAGGCCAGCAGCATGCCAGGCCAAGGCCTAGGCCAGCAGCATGCCAGGCCAAGGCCTAGGCCAGCAGCATGCCAGGCCAAGGCCTAGGCCAGCAGCATGCCATAC
>NW_021025523.1:4164906-4183177 GCF_004153795.1 Camellia sinensis
CCATGCCACGGCCTCGGCCCACATGCCATGCCACGGCCTCGGGCTCGGCCCGCATGCCTTGCCACGGCCTCGGCCATCATGCCATGGCACGGCCTCGGCCCGCATGCCACGGCACGGCCTCGGCCCGCATGCCATGCCCCGGCCTCGCCCAGCATTCGAAGACTATCAGATACCGTCCTAGTCTCAACCATAAACGATGCCGACCAGGGATCAGCGGGTGTTACTTTTAGGACTCCGCTGGCACCTTATGAGAAATCAAAGTTTTTGGGTTCCGGGGGGAGTATGGTCGCAAGGCTGAAACTTAAAGGAATTGACGGAAGGGCACCACCAGGAGTGGAGCCTGTGGCTTAATTTGACTCAACACGGGGAAACTGACCAGGTCCAGACATAGTAAGGATTGACAGATTGAGAGCTCTTTCTTGATTCTATGGGTGGTCGTGCATGGCCGTTCTTAGTTGGTGGAGCGATTTGTTTGGTTAATTCCGTTAACGAATGAGACCTCAGCCTGCTAACTAGCTATGCGGAGGTGACCCTCCGCAGCTAGCTTCTTAAAGGGACTATGGCCCTTCAGGCCATGGAAGTTTGAGGCAATAACAGGTCTGTGATGCCCTTAGATGTTCTGCGCCACACGCGTGCTACACTGATGTATTCAACGAGTCTATAGCCTTGGCCGACGGGCCCGGGCAATCTTTGAAATTTCATCATGATGGGGATAGATCATTGCAATTGTTGGTCTTCAATGAGGAATTCCTAGCAAGCGCGAGTCATCAGCTCGCGTTGACTATGTCCCTGCCCTTTGTGTACACTGCCCATCGCTCCTACCTATTAAATGTTCCGGTGAAGTCTTCGAATCGCGGCGACGTGGACGGTTCACTGCCGGTGACGTCGTGAGACGTCCACTGAACCTTATCATTTAGAGGAAGGAGAAGTCGTAACATGGTTTCCGTAGGTGAACCTGTGGAAGGATCATTGTCGATGCCCCCGAATGAACGAACGACCGACCCGCGAACTTGTCATGTTATTTTACCCTGCTAGGGAAGCAGTGGGGGCGGGCCGTCCGTCGGCTCCCTCCCTCCTGTTGCCCCTGTGCGTCGGGAGTGCGCCCGGGGCCCCTCCGAGGGCGGCTGGCGCCACTCCCCTGGCAAAACAATGAACCCCAGCGCGAATCGCACCAAGGAACCCGAACGAAGAGAGCGCGCTCGCGTGCGACATCTTGCGATAAAACTAAATGACTCTCGGCCCAAAAGTGAGTCCCCCGCGACGGACGACGCGTCGCGACGAGTGGTGGTTGACAAACCATTGCGTCGCCTGGCCTGTGTCCGGGCCATCCGGGAGGCCTGTCGTAACCCTATCGCACCGCCGCCAAGGCACTCCGATCGCAACCCCAGGTCAGGAGGGATTACCCACTGAGTTTAAGCATGTCAGTAAGTGGAGGAAAAGAAACCAACAAGGATTCCCCAAGTAACGGCGAGCAAATCGGGAAGCGCCCAGCTTGAAAATCGAGCGACCCCGTCATTCGAATTGTAGTCTGGAGAAGAGTCCTCAACGGCGGACCTGGCGTAAGTCCCCTGGAAAGGCCCGCCGTAGAGGGTGAGAGCCCCGTCCTGCTCGGACCCTGTCGCACCACGAGGCACTGTCTGCGAGTTGGGTTGTTTGGGAATGCAGCCCTAATCGGGCGGTAAATTCCGTCGAAGGCTAAATACGGGTGAGAGACCGATAGCAAACAAGTACTGCGAGGGAAAGATGAAATGGACTTTTAAAAGGGAGTCAAAGTGTGCTTGAAATTGTCGGGAGGAAAGCGGATGGGGGCTGGCGATGCGCCCCGGTTGGATGTGGAACGGCACCTAGCCCATCTGCCGATCGACTTGGGGCGTCGATCGACGAGGATCGGGGGGGAGGCCAAAGCCCGGGCAGTCGAAAAGCCCGCGGGCACGCCTTTGCCATGATCGTGGCTGGCAGCGCGCACCCTCGGGCGTGCTCTGGCATCTGCGTGCTCCCAGCACCGGCTTGTGAGCTCCCCATTCGGCCCGTCTTGAAACACGGACCAAGGAGTCTGACATGTGTGCGAGTTAACGGGTGAGTAAACCCGCAAGGCGCAAGGAAGCTGATTGACGGGATCCCGTCGCAGGTTGCACCGTCGACCGACCTTGATCTTCTGAGAAGGGTTCGAGTGCGACCATGCCTGTCAGGACCTGAAAGATGGTGAACCATGCCTGAGCGGGGTGTAGCCAGAGGAAACTCTGGTGGACACCCGCAGCGATACTGACATGCAAATCGTTCGTCTGACATGGGTATAGGAGCGAAAGACTAATCGAACCGTCTAGTAGCTGGTTCCCTCCGAAGTTTCCCTCAGGATAGCTGGAGCCTGGGCACGAGTTCTATGAGGTAAAGCCAATGATTAGAGGCATCGGGGGCGCAACGCCCTCGACCTATTCTCAAACTTTAAATAGGTAAGGCGGCGGGGCTGCTCCGTTGAGCCGCGCCACGGAATCGAGAGCTCCAACTGGACCATTTTTGGTAAGTGGAACTGGCGATGTGGGATGAACCGGATGCCGGGTTACGGTGTCCAACTGCGCGCTAACCTAGAACCCACAAAGGGTGTTGTTCGATTAAGACAGCAGGACGGTGGTCATGGAAGTTGAAATCCGCTAAGGATTGTGTAACAACTCACCTGCTGAATCAACTAGCCCCGAAAATGGATGGCGCTTAAGCGCGTGACCTATACCCGACTGTCGGGGCAAGCACCAGGCCCTAATGAGTAGGAGGGCACAGCGGTCGCTGTGAAACCTTGGACGCGAGCCCGGGCGGAGCGGCCGTTGGTACGGATCTAGCAGCATGGCATGCCGAGGTAGCCCAGCGAAAGCTAGCAGCATGGCATGCCAAGCCAATGGTAGCTGGTTGCCATCCCATGCCTACGCCAAGGTAGCCTAGCCAAAGCCAGCGGCATGCCATGCCATGGACAAGGCAGCCCAGCCAAAGCCAGCAGAATGACATGCCAAGCCAAGGCCAGCTGCTTACCATGCCAAGCCAAGGCTAGCAGCTTGCCATGCCATGCCTAGGCCAAGGCAGCCAAGCCGAAGCCAGTGGCATGCCATGCCATGCCAAAGCCAAGGCAACCCGGCCAAAGCCAGCGGCATGCCATGCCAAGCCAAGGCCAGTATAATTAATGCATATAATTAATTGAAGAAAACGAGGAGTTGAATTGAGAATGTTGATATATTATCTATTTGTGCATTTATTTCCTGCTTAGAAATAATTGCTTTGGGCTACCGGTGGAGGGTAGTGTTGATTGTTGTAGACAATGCATGATGATTAGGCAAACTAAAACTAATCAATTGGATGTGTCATAGAGTATGACGGTTGATAGAATACATTAACTTTATGTGTTGGTTGATTGTGCATATGGCCAATGTGTTTATATGCATTATGTGTAGACAGTTGATAGAATACATTAACTTTATGTATTGATTGATTGCGTATGTGATTCTGTGTTTATATGCATTACTTGTGTATGGGAGGAGATGGGGGATGTAATCCATGGTTTAGGGGAAGATGGGGGATGTACCTCTAAACCGGTTAATGGTTAAGGGAAGATGGGGGATGGACCCAGCGATGCAGCTCATATGCTCACCCATTGAAGTGTTGATACAGCTCATATGCTTATCTATTGAAGTGTTGATATAGCTCATATGCTTATCTATTGGAATGTTGATACAACTCATATGCTTATATGTTGTAGTATTGAATATAGCTCATATGCATATTTGTTGAAGTATTGATATAGCTCATATGCTTATCTGTTGTGGTAGTGATATAGCTTATATGCTTATCCATTGAAAAGTTTGTTTGATTTGATATAGCACTAAAATGTATGTCATCATCGTTTGTGAAGTATGGAAGTAGTTTATGTGTTATTGATACAATACCAAAACGTGTGTCCACCTTGAACTTCAAAAGTGTTCTAGTGGTGAAACTATGATCTCATCAAATGTTTGGGCTAGAATACTGAGCCTTGTTTCCAAACTCAAAGTTGAATAAGAAATGGAAGGTAAATTGTAGCATAGACTTGACCGTCATGGAATTGTAATAAGATATAAATGGAAGTGTGAGTGTTGACCATCTATCAGTTGCTAATTTCTTAGTCATTGTTCATAGTTGGTTTAGTATAATTCTACTGGGCTGTGGCTCACCCTATATAGGAACATCATTTTCAGGTACAGGTAACTTGCCACCTCCGGGGACGTAGCTTGAGAGGCTAGGGGGCTGACGGACTTTTGTTGTTTGTTCCCTTGATGTAATGCATATAATTTCAAGCCAAGGGCTTAATATACATTTGAGTTAGTACTCCAACGGCATCTACACAGACAATTTTTTTTTTAAAAAAAAAAATAAGAAGAAAGGTTAAATGCACTATTAAGATTCAGTTCAATTCAACAAAACCAAGGGCAAAAAAAAAAAAAAAAAAGATGTACATAAGATGGTCACTAGCTACATTAATACTAGAATTGTTTTAATTACATATCAAATAAGATTAACCCAATCTATGCCATGATTGTAATTGGAAGGGTTTCCTCAGAAAGATTAGAGAAAGCTGTTCCTTGCTTGAAACACCATCGCATCTCTCCAGTAGCCTCTGTATCAAAAGCCAAGAACATTACCTTCTGAATATCTTCCCTCAAAACAAGTTCCAACATTACCTTCTGAATATCTTCCCTCAAAACAGGTTCCAAGTTTTCCAACGGCATCTACACAAACAATTTTTTTTTAAAAAAAAAAATAAGAAGAAAGGTTAAATGCACTATTAAGATTCAGTTCAATTCAACAAAGCCAAATAAATAAAAGAATATCAATGTAGAAATGCAACATGAAATAAGAAGAGGGAAACATACCCTTGTTTTGTCTCGTATTACAAACATTAATGTTGTTTTACGTGGACTAAATAATCGCATCATGACCTGCACAAGGACCATCATAAATTTTAACTGATTGCAGTGCATGTAACTTAAAATAAGAACAAACTTACATATTGATTAGCATTATATCTGAAACAGCAAGAGCAAAAAGGGCACTTTGCTTTTCAAACGCAGTATCATCCTGAAAGGACAATTTGAAAAACCAAAATGAGGGACAGAAAGCCAAAATAAAAAATAATAATTCAACTAAATAAAAATAAAAACCAACATGTGCATGCCTAGTTGCTACATCCTATGTTTCAAATCAAAATCCTACACCAATTGGATTCTCAGATCATTGCATTAGAATCATGCATACTGATACAATTTGCAAGCCTGAACCACGAATCTCAATCGAATCATGCAATCGCATGTGCGGGGAAGAGAAAGAGATGATGCTACAAAAAAATTCAGAAGCACTTATAATTGTGTTTTTCATCTTTCTTCGATTGCTTCAACAGCAACAAAATTATAAAATCCCGCATGATTTAAATTCTTTGTCCAGTTAAATTTCAGCCCTGGATGGTTATAGTGAAACCCAATACAATTGAATTTATTTTGGGAAATAAAATTACAACTTTAACTTGAATTTTACACTTCGTATATAGATTTTATTTAATTTTATAACTATGTTGCTACAGAAACAAAGTGAATACCCATGCAATTGAAAGAAACATGGCCTTGAGAAAGAGAAAGCCAAAGAGCAATAACTCAAGCTATGTATATGAAAAATCTTTGTATATGAAAAAAGTATGTATAGATGAAGTCAGAACCATCTATCCATATAATCATAAGCTAAGTTTTGAAATTACCTCTCCTCGTTCTCTTCCATCAGTGCCCTCCAAATCCATAACAAGAGTGCAGGGTTCAATACCAGAGCATTTTGCCAACCAAATACCTTTAGTTGTTTGAGACCTGAAAAAAAAAAACAAAAGAGAAGAAGAAAGAAAGAAAGAAAGAAAGAAAGAAAGAAAGAAAGAAAGAAAGAAAGAAAGAAAGAAAGAAAGAAAGAAAGAAAGAAAGAAAGAAAGAAAGAAAGAAAGAAAGAAAGAAAGAAAGAAAGAAAGAAAGAAAGAAAGAAAGAAAGAAAGAAAGAAAGAAAGAAAGAAAGAAAGAAAGAAAGAAAGAAAGAAAGAAAGAAAGAAAGAAAGAAAGAAAGAAAGAAAGAAAGAAAGAAAGAAAGAAAGAAAGAAAGAAAGAAAGAAAGAAAGAAAGAAAGAAAGAAAGAAAGAAAGAAAGAAAGAAAGAAAGAAAGAAAGAAAGAAAGAAAGAAAGAAAGAAAGAAAGAAAGAAAGAAAGAAAGAAAGAAAGAAAGAAAGAAAGAAAGAAAGAAAGAAAGAAAGAAAGAAAGAAAGAAAGAAAGAAAGAAAGAAAGAAAGAAAGAAAGAAAGAAAGAAAGAAAGATTAATTTTTTGTGGTCAATGTGGCATTTGCAGTGGTAGTAGTGGTAATAATGGAATGGCATTTGCAGTAGTGGTGAATGTGGTAGAGAAGATGGGTGGTGAGAGAGAGATGAGTGAGAGACAGATAGAGAAGAGAGATAGAGAGAGAGAAAGAGAGACAGACAGATAGAAAATTTGTCAAGCACACAAACTCTATACTAACAACCCAGGTGGACTTTGACTTTATGTAATTGTTTATGATGAAACTCTCTAGTGGAAATTGATGAGGTACTTAAGAGCAATGCTATATAAATAAACAAAATTTACAAGTTTATTTTACAAACTGATGTGGAAAGTTATCAAGTTATAATTTAATCACTAGAATTACAATGGGTTTGTTTGGTGCAGCTCATCAAAATTGCTTATATATATATATATATATTATTCTGGGAGTCTGAGCCACACTGTTTGGTGCATTTTTACTTACATCTTATTAGACATAAGTAGTTTAAATAATTGGAAAAAAATTGATTAGTTGGAAGATTGGTGCTTTTGATTTCTATTTCCTAATTATTAACTTTTAATTTATAATAAGCTACACCAAATACTAGACAATCATATTACTCCAACAATACATATAAACCTAAAAACTAACACAAATAATCAACAAGTCCCATTTTACACACAACAGTTTTATTTTGCATGCTATATAAGTTTGTAAAAAAATTAATATCTACCAAAGTTTTAGTTAATTATTGTTCTCTCTCCATGACCAAGTAGTTGCTTTGAGTTTAATTAGTGGCATCTGTATATATTACTCTTCAAAACAAGAGTTGGGAAATTTCACCTGATGTGGACCTATTATTATTATTATTACATATTTCTATAAAAAAAAAATAAATAACCTATCACATTGTCTCTCATAGGTTAGGCATTATTCATGAATTAAGCTCGTTATATATTCATATTTCAAATTCTTACTTATTGCTACAGGCTTTTGAACTTTTGTCTGAAAACTAAAGCATCCATATTGAGATCAATTATTTTGAACTTTTGTAGACATTATTGTTGAGATCAATCCAAGTATTTTAAAACAAAGAACATATTGAGACAATAAAAAAGCACAAAGTAACAAATAGACAAAAGGGTTAGCGTGAGTAACCCCATACCAATTGGTGGGCTTCACACATACCCTTTATGTCTATTTTGTGTATGTTATTTTTTTAATATATATATTTATATATTTCTATTTTGTCTATAGTAAAGTTAATTGTCAAAATATTAACAAGAATAAAAAGGAGAGAGAATGAGAAATAAGAGCTAAAATAACGGATCTCCCTAAAGTTGGTCCCAAACAGATGATTTAATAGAGTTCTCTTCCCTGTTAGAATCATGTAAATCATCATCAAAATCAAGCAAAAAGCATATCTATTGCCAATTATGAAAAGGCAGTAAGGAAGTACAAGTTTTCGTGCCAAAACAACCAGGCAGTACATTCTTATGAATAACAAAGTTGAAGCGACAAAGAAAAAAACACAATTTCCTTGTTGGGGAGGGATTGTTGAATTGACTGTGAAACTGCACAAAAGCAAAGTTGAATGTTTTTGACATGCAGTAACATCATAGACGTGCATTTAATTGTTAAAGAAGTCATGTACAATTGATTTTTTTAATAATGGAATGGCATTTGCAGTAGTGGCGAATGTGGTAGAGAAGATGGGTGGTGAGAGACAGATAGAGAAGAGAGATAGAGAGAGAGAGAGAAAGAGAGACAGATAGATAGACAGAGACAAAGTGATGAGTGAGAGAGAGACAAAGTGGTCGCTAAAAGTGCATTTTCTTGTAGTGGAGAGCTCGGTAAATAGAGAAGAGATGAGGGAGAGAGTGAGCAAGGTGAACACAATGGGAGAGAGAGACAAGCAGACAGACAGACACATAGAGAGAAAGAGAGAGAGAGAAGAGCGAAAGACAGACAAACAGATAGAGAGAGAGAAAGAGAGAGAGAGAGAAGAGTGATAAGTGAGAGAGAGACAAAGAGAGAAAGAGATATATAGAGAGATATAGGGAGACAGAGAGAGAAACAGATAGAGAGAGACATATAGAAAAATAAGAGAAACAATAGATGAGCGAGAGATAGACAGAGTGAGAGAGAAAGAGAGCAAAAAAAGATGATCGAGAGAAAGACATAGAAAAAGAGAGAGACGAAGAGAGAAGAAAGATGAGCGAGAGAGACGGATAGAGAGATAGAGAGAAGATAAATGAGCAAGAGAGAAGAGAGATAGAGAGATGAGAGAGATAGAGAGAAGAGAGATGAGCGAGAGACAAAGAGAGAGAGAGAGAAAGAGAAAGAGACAAAGACAAAGACTGACAGACAGAGAAGAGTGATGAGTGAAAGAGAGAAGAGAGGTAATATTTTGTGGTAGAGAAGAGGAACCGACAGTAGTGGTGAAGGTGGTGGATAAGAGATGATGGTGGTGGTGGTGGTGGTGGTGGTGGTGGTGGTGGTGATGACAAAGGAGATTAGTGGTCAAGTTGTGGTAGTAGTAGAGTAGATAGAGTAGCAGGGGTGAAAGAGAGGTAAAGGTAGTAGTAGTAGTGGTAGTGGTGGTAGTGAAGTGGTGGCGATGGTAGTAGTAATGGTAGTCGTAGAGGTGAAATGGCAACCGTGGTAGTAGTGGTGGTAGTGAAATGGCGTTTGTAGTAGTGGTGAAGGTGGTAGAGGAGATGAGTGGTGAGAGAGAGAGATGAGTGAGAGGCACACACAGAGAGAGAGAGAGAGAAGAGATAAGAAAAGAGATAGATGAATGAAAGACACAGAGAGAGAGAGGCAAATAAACAGACAGAGAGAGGAGAGTGATGAATGAGAGAGAGAAAGAAAATAGAGAGAAAAAGATGAAAAAAATGGTGAAAAGATATAGACAAATAGAGAGACAGAAAGAGAAAAAAAAAGAGCGAAAAGAGATAAACGAGAGAGAGACAGAAAGAGATGAGCGAGTAAGAAAAAAAAAGAGAGAGAGAAGAGAGACAGAGAGAGAAGATAAATGAAAGAGATAGAGAGAAGAGAGATGGACGAGAGACACAGAGAAAAAGAGAGACAGACAGACAAAGAAGAGTGATGAGTAAGAGAGAGAAAGAGAAGAGAGACAAAGACACAGAGAGAAAGAGAGAGACGAACAGACAGAGAAGAGTGATGAGTGAGAGAGAGACCGAGAAGAGAGACAGAGACACATAGAGAAAGAGAGAGATAGACAGACAGAGAAGAGTGATGAGTAAGAGAGGAAAAGAGAAGAGAGACAGAGACAGAGAGATGGGAAGATGAAAAAATTGGTGAAAAGAGAAATGTTCAAAAGAGTAAGACGACGTCGTTTATAGTGGATCGATAAATCGAGAAGGAGCTCGATAAATAGAGAAGATGGGAGTAAGAGAGTGAGCAAGGCAAACATAGTGAGGGAGAAATAGACAAATAGACAAGTAGAGAGAGAGAGAAGAGTGACGAGTGAGAGAGAGACAGGGAGAGAGAGATAGACAGAAAAAGAGATAGAGAGAGAGAGAGAGATAGAGATAGAGGGAAAGATAGAAAAAAGAGAGAGAAACAACAGATGAGCGAGAGATAGACAAAAAGAGAGAGAAATAGAGCGAAAAGAGATGAGTGAGAGAGAGACACAGAAAAGAGAAAGACAGAGAGAGAAGAGAAATGGACGAGAAAGATAGAAAGATAAGAGAGAGAGAAAAAAGAAATGAGAGAGATAGAGAGAAGAGAGATGAGTGAGAGAGACAGAGAGAGAAAACAGATGAGAGAGATAGAGAGAAGAGAGATAGGCGAGAGACAGAGAGAAAATGAGAGAGAGAAACAGACAGATAGAGAAAGAAGAGTGATGAGTGAAAGAGATAAAGAGATAAAGAGAAGAGAGAGAAATAGAGACAGAGAGACATGAAGATGAAAAAATGAATGAAAAGAGAAATGTTATATCAAAAGAGTAAGAAGACATTGTTTTTTTAATTTTTTTTTGCGACAGAAAAAAGTACTAGAATTTATTCAAACCATTTTGTGACTGTATATATATGAAGCTGTCTCAAAACAACAATCACTATGCTAGGTTAGAGTTTTCCAAAAACTCTTTTGAGAAAATTATACTTTCTTGTGTTTCCGTGTTATATTGTTTTTACTGAATTTTTAAAATATTTTAAGTATTTTTTTTTTAATTTTTAGACACACCTAACATAAATACACCTAAAAATTTTAAAAATTGTAAAAAAAATCTTTTAAAAATTCACTAAATACCAAAAATACAATAATTCAATACATTTTTTTTGTATTTTTATGTATTTATTAATTTTTAAAAATATTTTTTCACAATTTTTTTTTTAGATACATCTAAGGTGCATCTAAAAAAATATTCACTAAAAATTAACAAAAAATACGAAAGTCACTTTTTGCGACGGCAGAATATGCCGTCTCAAAAAAACAGAGTATTTGCGACGGCACCAAATGCCGTCTCAAAAAAGCAGAGCATTTGCGATGGCACAATTTGCCGTCTCAAAAAAGTTGAGTATTTGCGACGGCAGAAAATACCGTCGCAAATGCTCTTATTTTTTGAGACAGCAAATTGTGCCGTCGCAAATGCTCTACTTTTTTGAGACGGCAAATGGTGCCGTCGCAAATACTCTGCTTTTTTGAGACGGCATTTTCTGCCAAGTGTGCCGTCGCAAATAGTCCCGTATCATATACCCACTTTTCTTGTAGTGACGATCTCTCACCTGTAACTTACAAGTTAGTTAGTTGATGCTGATTCGTTACTTTGGACCCCAAACTGTCTCCCCAAAACTTTGCTAATCACGTAGATTTTTTTGGATGGCTGATGGTGTGGTGGAGGTTAAATGTGTAATGTAAAATCTATACATATAAATAAATCTGAATAATAAGATGATAATTTAAAATAATTTTTAAATAATTAAGTGTAGGTTCCTGGTATTGTTGAATTTCAATGATTTACATGTTAAATAGACAAAAAGAAATTATTGGAAGGATGCAACTTAGAGTTATTTGTAAATTTTCTTTTTTATTTTCTACCTTGGATTGCTATTTTCCCAAGATTGCTTAAAATAATATTCACCGTATAATTTTGAAAATTACATCTAATTCACTGAATTTTTAAATTTTATAATAAATAATACATTTTATTAATAAATCATCATGTCAGTTAACAGTTTTTAACAATGTCAAAATTTTATTTTAATTAATAATTTAAGTAATTTTATCATTGTATGGGAGAATAATTAGAAAATTTATTTTTTTTAGTTAATTTTGTTAAATAAATTTTTTTGATAATAAGACATTTGTAATTTTCTAAATTAAATGAGACAATTCTTATTTTAAATAAATCTCAAAATGTGTATTTATAATTTATCCATTTTTAAAATAACGAAAAGTATAAACAGCTACCAAACAGGGCCATGAACCTGAGAATGTTGCTTAGAGTTTACTAGCCTTAGACTGAACAAATATTTAAGATTGTCACCTGCTTAAAAAAAATACAAGTTTTCATTATTTTTTTCCTTTTGTACCTCTTTGGTGACCACCAACTGGGCCACTTTGGAAGAAAAAAAAAAATCAATTTATTGACTTATTAACTTATTTAGATCATATCAAATTTCTACTTTTTATATATTTTTTGTAATAAATTAAAAAGTCAATTTATAAGTCACCTTCCAAAATAACCTACCATTAACCATTCTTTACTTCGGTTACCATCAAGGGCAATCTCCTTTCACCTCTTTTGTCGACGATCTCATCAACTAGAAATCCCCTCCGGCCATCATCTCTTGTAGGCAACACCAACTCCAGCTACTAACAATCACATTTAACGTGTTATTTGGAATAAAGTAAATAAGTATACATTTTAATTTTTTATTAAAAGATGTATTAAAAAAATAGAAAAATAATATGACCAAAAAAAATAAAATAATAGAAAGCGTAGTATTTTAAGACACCTTAAACAAGTTCTAAATGTTGTCACTAACTACCACCATCTCCTAAGATGGGCAATGACCAAAAAATAAAAAATAATAATAAAAAACTTAATGATTGGTGTAAATGATTTGCAATTTTAGTAATATTTTAATTTTTTTAATAATTTTTTAATTAAAAAATTAAGTTGACAAACGACAACTTAAAAAATCAACTATATTAAGTACACATCAAATTTGTTCAAAAAACAAGTACACATCAAACATGAAGGGGTGATTTTCATGAGAAGTTATTGGTTGGTTTTGGGGTATTATTTCACACCATTTTATTGAGGGATAAGTGTCTCATTGTCCCCCAAAAAGACACAGAAATATAGTAGGTTTTACTGATTCAACCAAAAACAACCAAGTTGGAGCACCACCCCTATTTGCCCCATGAACAAGCAATAAATTTTCGATTTCCACCAACATATAAATCAATCTTTTTAAACAGTATCAGAAAGAATTGACTAAATGCGATTGAATTTCTTTCCTAAAATATCCTCAATCTTTTTTTCTTTTTTAATTTTAAATTTATGTAACAAGTTTTCTAGACCACCAGTTGGGAGTTCTTAAAGAAAGTAATGGATTAAATAGTGCTCTACAAACATTAAAAAAATTGGGAAAATTATTATAAAAAAAAAATCTTGAGAGGTTCTTTTTTTAGATAGAAAAAATCTTGAGAATTTGACTTTTACAACAAAATAAACCCTAAGTTATTCAAAAATATTAGAGATCCCACATGTATTACTAAATAATCACATTATAGCGATTCTGGTTGGGACCTGACCCATTGTATGTTCTGGATTCGGATTTCTTTGTCTTATATAGTCATTCATGTCTTATTTCCTCTTATACCTCTTTGAGTTTGGCTTTTGGATTGTGTTGTTCGTGTTTGGAACAGTTTGGTACTTATTTTTCAAATAGTCATTGCCCAAAATTTTGCTCCCACGCTCGAGCATCACTTCTTGTGCTCAAGCAGTCCTTGTAAACTCTCAGTACTTTTGCAGGTTTGCAAACTACTGAAAATTGGTATTCTTTACTCAAGCGAAGATTCTTGCGCTCAAGTGGTCTTGGCTCGAGTATCCCTTCTTGCGCTCGAGCGTTTGCCTTCTGTCTATAAAACTACTGGGAGTTTGTATTTCACACTCAAGTGATAACTTCTTGCGCTCAAGTGGTCACATCTTTCGTGTCTGTACGCTCGAGCATCACTTCTTACTCTCGAGCGGTCTGTGAGTATATCAGATCGCAGAACTACCTTTTTGGGTCACTTTTTCATTTTACTCTCTCTCTCTCTAAAACCCTAGATCTACACACACACACTCTCTCTCTCTCTAAAACTTACCCTCTCTCTACAAAAACACCAAGATCTAGTGATTTCTTCACTCTACTTCCTTTGTTAAAAAGGAAGAACACTCCGTGGGCTCTCTTTTCATTCGAACAAAAGTAGATTTCGGCTTCTTTGAAGTTTCTCCATTCTCTCCTTAGTCTTCTAACTTCGAGATAGGGATTTTTCACACTCTTATATGAGTCTTACCGTAGTTATGTGTTATTTCAAAGAATTATAGTGGTTTGGGATTTTAGGTAAAACCTAGGGTTTGAAATCAAAATAAAAAATAGGGGTTTTCAAATGGTTTCTTGGAAAAGCTTTCGGGTATGAAATTGGGATTGATACATGTTGAAATGAGGTATTTCCTACATTGAAATTGATTTTCACTGAGAAAGGGATTTTGCCCTAAAATGTGAACATTTGAGATTGTAAAGAGAAAATGGAATTGCTGTTAAGAATTATGAAATTGAGATAATGCTGATGATGATGGCGGAATTAGATATATATTATCACTTCCATCTTGAGATTTTGGAAAAGCGTATCTTTAATGAAATTTATTTATCTGTTTAGAAATATTTGTTTTGGGCTATCGATGAAGAATAGCTATGAGTATTATAAAAATTGAATGAGAATTAGGTGAAATAAACAAGCTTCTCATCTATGTGTATTGAATATTATTGCTTATTTAATACATTGAAAATATATATGATTTTGAGAAAATTTGGTGAACTTGGGAAAGAGATGTGTATCAACAAATCAAGTTGGTTTGTGTGTTCAGGGTGAAAGTCTCGAAAAATACGCGTATACATAGGTGTCGATTCCCGCGGACGAAATATCTGTAAAATGAAAATAGTAGCATTTGTATAGGCTACGTTTACATGGGTGTCGTTTGACGATTTTTTGCGGACAAAATTTCCATGAAAGGTTGTACTAATTTGATATTTCCCCTTATTTCCTATTGTGGAGGATATAATTTTGAGAATTGTGATATAAACTGAGCATTGCATGATTTTGGAAAGAAATGTAAAACGTTTTGGCATGGGCATTGCATATTCATTCATCTTATGGTTTGTTAAGATTTATACATTGTGTTGTAGTATTTCTACTGGGCTTTGGCTTACCCTATGTAGAAAAACCATTTTCAGGTGCTGGTGACATACCTTCGTCAAGAACTTAGCTTGGAAGGATTGTGGAGCTAAATGCTCATGGTTGTTATTTTGTATTTTATTTTGTACAAACCTCGAGCTTTGTCTGTATTGAGCTTAAGAACTTTTGATGTACCCAAACATTGACTTGAAAAGATGTAAGTCATTAGGGCATGTGGTTATCTGTTTAGCTTTCATTTCTGTTCAATATCTTGGAACACATGTTGTACATTCAAGATGTACTGTTTATGAATGTATATCTCATGTGTCACCTTTTGTATATCAAACTCTGATTAATGGAAGCTTATCATTTCATTTATGTTGATATTTATCAGTTGTTATGAGATAGGTATATTGTGTTTATTTCAGGGCGTTATACACATGGGTGTGGGTCCCATAAATATTTGGTAATTTATTTGAGGTCGATAGCATTGTTATTTTTAATTTTGTCAATTTAAAATTTAATCTTTTCGTTTATTTTCAATTTAAATCATCAATCTTTTTTCCTTAAGTAAAAATCGACAAAAAAAATTGATGTTTTAAAATCAACAAAAAAAAAATGATATTTTAAACATTTTTTTTTTTTGGTATACTTTCATTGAGTTTAATAATTAAAATACTATTTTTTCACCAATTTTACTTAACAAAAATAGAAGATGGTTTATATTGAAAACAAATAAAAAAATTATAGTTTAAATTGACAAAATTAAAAACTCATGATTTATTCTATTATAAGGGTCAAAAGACTCGTCAAAGTGATTTATATTTTCACAAGTGTCATTGACACATTATTATGAACTTAAATTTTATGTGAAATTTTGTATGTTGGTACACAATGTCATTCCCTGCAACTGTTCCGAAAATAGGCTCTTGAGACGCAATATCAGATGTCATAAAAGACATAAGTAAAGTCTTTCCTATTACCAATTGATTTTTGGAAAGATGTGGAACACAATTCGACAAATGGTGTTCGAACCAAGTGTCATGGGTTTTGTACGGGGAGGAAATAATTCTCCTCGTATAATCCTGTTGACCAAGTCCACGCTCCTCCGTACGACGTCGCTTTATCACCTGAAAACACAAACGTGAGCTAGCCGGCGGGTGTGTGCCGGAAACCTCTCTGATGCCTAAGTCAGTAACTTGACAAATAGACAAAAGCTCTATGTTCTTAGAAAAATTGTGTTCAATTACCTCTTCCAAGGTGATGTTTGTGAGCTTTTATAAGTTTCGAGTGGCACAATCCTAGTAGGACTTTTATTTCTCCATGCAGAGTCCTCCTAGGATTCATATTCCTAAGGATAATGCTTATCCTTTTACACACCCCCCCACTGCTTAAACCAAGTGGGATGGTTTTTACCATGGTCGAACTAACACATGACCGAAATAACACTGGCCATGCTGAGCCACAGAGTAGGCCGAACTATCCTTAGTTCGGTTTCCTCCTTCTACTCCTTATCTCAGTTTTCTCCTGTTCAACCATGGTATGCTTAGACCAAGCTTCTGCATAGCAAGTTCCGACCGATCTAACCATAATACGTCCTGTGTCACGCCCTCAAAAATATACCCATTATATATATCATTGACATGCATTATTTAAGGAAAACACTTTAATAATTCACTATAATATCCATCAGAGTCTTACTAAACAAAAGCATTACATGTAACATCAAAGTAAATGTCCTACCGGCTTACATCTTTCCAAGCCAACACTTGGACACAAAGTATGAGTTCTAACTCAAATATAAATAAAGCCCTAGGCTTGAGTGTTTACATGTACTAACAATTAAAATAAATGACAACTAAACTAAATAGAGTCTTCAACTCCAATTCCTTTCAAGCTAAGCCCTTGGAGGTAGCTTATCACCTGAACCTGAAAATGATGTTCCCATAAAGGGTGAGCCACAGCCCAGCAGAAATATACTAAACCACATATAAGCACTCACCCCTAGGAGCATAAGATTGCTGCACCGACTGGGACGATGAAGCCCCCTGATTGGCCCTCGAGGCCTGACCCGACTGAGCTGGCTGCTGACCCTGAATCTGCCTCAAACCAGATGCACCAGGTGTGCCACCCAACTGAGGGCAATACCTCTTCATGTGCCCTGGCTGACCACACTGATAACACGAAAGTGGCTGGCCTCTACCCTATCCTCTATGAACTCCATCCACCTCCTCTGCCTCAAGTTCAAGTCTTTCTGTGTAATTAAATTTGTTAAAAATTTTTTTTGTAATAAGACATTTGTAATTTTCTTAAATTAAATGAGACTATTCTTATTTTAATAAATCTTCAAAATGTTGTTTACTTCATTATTATGTATCATTTTTTTAATAACGAAATGTATAAACAGCTGACCAACAAGGCCATGAACTGAGTGTTGCTTAGGAGTTTACTAGAGTAGCAGAACAATATTTAGTTTGTCACCTGCTTAAAAAATACAAGTTTTCCATTTTTTTTTTCCTTTTTGTATCTCTTTGGTGGACACCAACTGGGCACTTTGGAAGAAAAAAAAAAATCATTTTTGACTTAATTAACTTATTTTAGATATATTCAAATTTCTACTTATTTAATATTTTTTTGATTAATAAATAAGTCATTATTAAGTCACCTGCCAAATAACCTACCATTAACCATTCTTTACTTTCGGTTCCGATCAAGGGCAATCTCCTTTCTTTTTTTTTCAAACCTTTTTTTTTTTTCTTTTTGGTTCGGGGAACGGAAAAATAATTTTTTCCCTTCAAATAACTAGAAATCCCTCGGCTCATGCTCCTTCGTAGGCACCCACTCCAGCTAACGAACTAATTCACTTATAGTGTTTATTTGGATAAGTAAATAAGCTATTTTCTTATTTTTTTATTAAAAGATGTATTAAAAAATAGAATATTCATGCGACCAACCAATATAATAATAGAAAGCGTTAGTATGTTAGACACCTTAAACGACGTTTCTTTAAGGGAATGTTGTCACTACTACACATTCCCTAGATGGGGCAATGACCAAAAACTAAAAATTATAATAAAAAGCTTAATGATTGGGTGTAAAAATGATTTGCATTTTGGTAATATTTTAATTTTTTTAATAATTTTTTATTAAAAATTAAGTTTGCACAAACAGACAACTTTAAAAAATCAACGTATATTAAAGTAAACACACTCAAATTGTCAAAAACACAAGTACAATCACATGAAGGAGTTGATTTTCATGAGAGTTACATTGGGTGGTTTTGGAGAACGTGTATTATTTCACGCCTCTTTTATTTGAGGGATAACGTCTTCTCTACTTGTCGCTCCCCAAAGACACAGCATATATGTAGGTATCTTCTGGGATTCAACCAAAACTAACCCAAGTTGGCAGCTACAGACCCTATTTGCCCCAGAAACAAGCATATACATTTCGATTCTCCGACCAAACATATAATCAATCTTTTTAAACGTATAGAAAGATTGACTATGCGATTG
>NW_021025523.1:4183202-4245993 GCF_004153795.1 Camellia sinensis
AATTTCTTCTAAAATATCCTCAATCTTTTTTTCTTTTTAATTTTAATTTATGTAACAAGTTTTTCTAGACACCAGTTGGAGTCTTAAAGAAAGTAATGATTAAATACGTGCTCTACAAACATTAAAAAAATTGGGAAATTATTATCAAAAAAAAAATCTTGAGAGGTTCTTTTTTATAAAAAGAAATCTTGAGAATTTGACTTTTACAACAAAATAAACCCTAAAGTTATTCGAAAATATTAGAGATCCCAATGTATATAATAATCAAATTATAGGATTCTGGTTACACTGACCATTGTATGTTCTGGATTCGGGATTTCTTGTTCTTATAAGTCTTCATGTCTTATCTTCTCATACTCTTTGAGTTTGGCTTTGGGATTGTGTTGTTCGTGTTGGAAACAGTTTGGTACTTATTTCAAAAGTCTTTGCCCAAAATTTCTCCACCGCTCGAGCATCACTTTTGTGCTCAACTAGTCTTGTAAACTTCTCAGTAAATATGTTGCAGGTTTGCAAATAATGAAAATTGGTATTCTTTACTCAAGCGAAGATTCTTGACGCTCAAGTGGTCTTTGGCTCGAGTATCCCTTCTTGGCTCGGAGGTTTGCCTTTCTGTCTATAAACTACTGGAGTTTGTATTTTCACACTCAATATAACTTCTTGCGCTGCAAGTGGTCAACAATCTTTCGTGTCTTACGCTCGAGCATCACTTCTTACTCGACTGTCTGTGAGTATAATCAGTCGCAGACTACTCTTTTTGGTCCTACTTTTTCATTTATACTCTCTCTCTCTCTAAACCCTAATCTACACACCACACACTCTCTCTCTCTCTAAAACTTACCCTCTTACTCTACAACAAACACCAAATCTGTAGTGATTTCTTCACTCTACTTCCTTTGAAAAAGGAAGAACACGCCGTGGGCTCTCTTTCATTCGAAACAAAAATAGATTTCGCCTTCTTTGAATTTCTCATTATCTCTCCTAGTCTTCTAACCTTCGCAGATAGGGATTGTTTCACACTCTTATATGAGTCTACCGTAGTTATCGTGTATTTCAACAGAATTTAGTCGTTTGTTTTAGGTTAAACCTAGGGTTGAAATCAAAATAAAAAATAGGGGTTTTCAAATGGTTTCTTGGAAAGCTTTCGGATATGAATTGGATTGATAACATGTTTAATGAGGTTTTCCTACTTGAATTGATTTTCACTGAGAAAGGATTTTGCCCATAACATTAGTGAAAAGGAATTGGATTGCTTTAAGAATATAAAATAATTTGAATGCCTTGATTTTAGATGTAATGGAAAATTTTGAGGAAAAAAAAAAAATTATCTGAGATGACACAATAGTTTATTCCTTCCATCTTGAGATTTTTGAAAAGTCTATCTTAATGATTATTTATCTGTTTAGAAATATTTGTTTGGCTACTCGATGTAAGAATAGCTATGAGTATTATATAAAATTGAATGAGAATTAGTGTGAAATAAAAGCTTCTCATCATGTGTATCTGAATATATTGCTATTTAATACATTGAAAAATATATGATTTTGAAAATTTTGTGAACTTGGGAAAGAGAGTGTTATCACAAATAGTTGGTTGTGTGTCAGGGTGAACAGTCTCGAAAAAACGCGTATACATAGGTGTCGATTCCCGCGGACGAAATATCTGTAAAATGAAAATAGTAGCATTGTATTAGGCTACGTTTACATGGTGTGCGTTTGACGATTTTTTGCGGACAAAAATTCCATGAAAGGTTGTACTAATTTGATATTTCCCTTATTTCCTATTGTGGAGGATATAATTTGAGAATTGTGATATAAACTGAGCATTGCATGATTTTGGAAAGAAATGTAAACGTTTTGGCATGGCATTGCATATTCATTCATCTTATGGTTTGTTAAGATTTATACATTGTGTTGTAGTATTTCTACTGGGCTTTGGCTTACCCTATGTAGAAAAACCATTTTCAGTGGCTGGTGACATACCTTCGTCAAGAACTTAGCTTGGAAGGATTGTGGAGCTAAATGCTCATGGTTGTTATTTGTATTTTATTTTGTACAAAACCTCGAGCTTTGTCTGTATTGAGCTTAAGAACTTTTGAACCCAAACATTGACTTGAAAAGATGTAAGTCATTAGGGATGTGGTTATCTGTTAGCTTTCATTTCTGTCAATATCTTGGAACACATGTTGTACATTCAAGATGTACTGTTTATGAATGTATATCTCATGTGTCACCTTTTGTATATCAAACTCTGATTAATGGAAGCTTATCATTTCATTTATGTTGATATTTATCAGTTGTTATGAGATAGGTATATTGTGTTTATTTCAGGGCGTTATACACATGGGTGTGGGTCCCAAATATTTGGTAATTTATTTGAGGTCGATAGCATTGTTATTTTAATTTTGTCAATTTAAAATTTAATCTTTTCGTTTATTTTCAATTTAAATCATCAATCTTTTTTCCTTAAGTAAAAATCGACAAAAAAATTGATGTTTTAAAATCAACAAAAAAAAAATGATATTTTAAAACATTTTTTTTTTTGGTATACTTTCATTAGTTTAATAATTAAAATACTATTTTTCACCAATTTTACTTAACAAAAATAAAGATGGTTTATATTGAAAACAAATAAAAAAATTATAGTTTAAATTGACAAAATTAAAAACTCATGATTTATTCTATTATAAGGGTCAAAAGACTCGTCAAAGTGATTTATATTTTCACAAGTGTCATTGACACATTATTATGAACTTAAATTTTATGTGAATTTTGTATGTTGGTACACAATGTCATTCCTGCAACTGTTCCGAAAATAGGCTCTTGAACCAACATATCTGATATATAAAGACATAATTTAAGTCTTTCCTATTACCAATTGATTTTTGGAATATGATATCACAATTTCGACAAATGGTGTTCGAACCAAGTGTCATGGGTTTTGTACGGGAGGAAATAATTCTCCTCGTATAATCCTGTTGACCAAGTCCACGCTCCTCCGTACGACGTCGCCTTATCACCTGAAACACAAACGTGAGCTAGCCGGCGGGTGTGTGCCGGAAACCTCTCTGATGCCTAAGTCAGTAACTTGACAAATAGACAAAAGCTCTATTCTTTAGAAAAATTGTGTTCAATTACCTCTTCCAAGGTGATGTTTGTGAGCTTTATAAGTTTCGAGTGGCACAATCCTAGTAGGACTTTTATTTCTCCATGCAGAGTCCTCCTAGGATTCATATTCCTAAGGATAATGCTTATCCTTTTACACACCCCCCCACTGCTTAAACCAAGTGGGATGGTTTTTTACCATGGTCGAACTAACACATGACCGAAATAACACTGGCCATGCTGAGCCACAGAGTAGGCCGAAACTATCCTTAGTTCGTTTCCTCTTCTACTCCTTATCTCATTTTCTCCTGTTCAACCATGGTATGCTTAGACCAAGCTTCTGGCATAGCAAGTTCCCGACCGATCTAACCATAATACGTCCTGTGTCACGCCCTCAAAAATATACCCATTATAATATCATTGACATGCATTATTTAAGGAAACACTTTAATAATTCACTATAAAATCCATCAGAGTCTTACTAAACAAAAGCATTACATGTAACATCAAAGTAAATGTCCTACCGGCTTACATCTTTCCAAGCCAACACTTGGACACAAAGTATGAGTTCTAACTCGAATATAAATAAAGCCCTAGGCTTGAGTGTTTACATGTACTAACAACGAAAAACAAATAACTAAAACAGTCTTCAAAATCCAAGTCCTTCCAAGCTAAGTCCTTGGAGGTAGCTTATCACCTGAACCTGAAAATGATGTTCCCATAAAGGGTGAGCCACAGCCCAGTAGAAATATACTAAACCACAATATAAGCAATGAATAAAGCAATAGCATTCAACAGATGGTTAACCAAGATAATCATATTACTTCATTTTACAGTCTCATGACACTATTGTCTAACACACGTTTTACTTTCCAATTTTATCAACATGGCTCAGAACCTGCCAAACTTACAACAGTGAATTACATATATCATATTCACGTCCTTCGAATATCAACAAACAAATGAGACTCAAGCTCAAATCAAAACACTTCAACTCCAGATTGATACACATTTTAGTGCTGTGTATCAAAAAACACTTCTATATAAATAAGCACACAAAAAGTATGCTAATGGAGTCCATCCCATATCTCCTCCCAAACAAGATCCGGTTTAGAGGTCCATCCCCTATCTTCCCTAAACCATGGAGTACATCCCCTATCTCCTCCCACACAAAACAATGTATGCAAACACATAACATATACAACACACAATCAATACACAAAATGTCTGTATTAATTCAGCAGTCAAAATTGATGACTTAATCAATGATATTTTTCAGTTATCCCTAATCCACATGCAGTTTCTACAACAAGCACGACTATCCTCCATCGATAGCCCAAAACAATTATTTCTAGACTTGGAAATAAATATACCAACAATTCAATAGACGAGTGATTTAAATTAACCAACTACGCCATTTAATCAATGAATTCCCCAATTCCATGAGTTTAACCATATTTTCCCAATTCCTGAATTAATTATACAATTAATTTATATTACAACTATGGACAAGTCGGCAAGATGATCTACCGAACTTGAGTTTTTTCCCAATATTCACCAAAGTAACCCCAACATATTAAAATATTAAAACTTAGAACAAAACTTATAGAATGGAGTAGGAAATCCCTACCTCGAAGAAATAGCCCCAAAAGAGAAGATGGAGATGAAGACCCAAACTCCAAAGTGCTCCAAACTACCAACAATTCAGATTAAATGGAAGCCCTCGACCCACTCTATCTTTTTAATAAAGGATCTAAGGTAGAAACTTACTCTAAGTAGATCAATCCTAAGAGAGAAGGTTTGTAGAGGGAGAGAGAACTCGTAACTAGGGTTTTGGAATATGAAAGTGCAAGAAAAACAGATCTGAAACACGCTGCTGCCTATTTAAACCGGACAGGCTCGCTCGAGCGAAGACTTGGTCGCTCGAGCGACCAGACACAGAAAAACTACGCTCGAGCCAAGGAAGCCTTGCTCGAGCCAACAACCCAAAAGTTCGCTCGAGCGAAAGAAATCTAGCTCGAGCGAAGGACTCAAACCCTCAGGTCTGTAACCAGACACACGCTCGAGCGAAGGAACTCTCGCTCGAGCGAAGAACGAACTAACTCGCTCGAGCGAAGAAAAGCTCGCTCGAGCCAAAAACCTCCGCTCTCAGGTCTTACTACAAAACGCGATCCTCGCTCGATCGAAGAAACCCTGGCTCGAGCGACGGACCAAAACAAAGAGCTCGCTCGAGCGAATAACTTCTCGCTCGAGCGAAGGGTCAAAATTCTGGGCAGCAACCCTTTGCTCCAAAGCTCAACCAACCTGCTACAAACCTGCCCATTGCATCTCCCAACTCAGAAATAGGAAAATAAAGGACGGTAACAATCATAATACAATGGCAGGAGCTACGGAACCTAAGTCCGGATACAATAATCAAATGGGAAAAGACCGGGGTCGCTATATCCTGACCGGACTATCCCCGAGACCGGCCTAACTAGAAAGGCTGCATAGACCGAAGTAACTCAACATCTCTCCTGGGCCGGAATAACTCTCTCTTTTGGACCGGAGTAACTTTCATATTTCCACCGGGCCTTTTTATCCAGTCCTCCGTATTTTGGGCCATAAAGTCCACTCGTAGCTCGGCCCAATTTTTACCAAAAATTACCCTCTCAGGTTTGAATCACGAAAGCATTATTGTGACAGAGGAATTATTGATATACAATGTCGCTTCATGTGACTGTTCTAAAAATGGATCCACAAGACACGATGTCAAATGCTATAAAAGATATGAGTAAAAACCTTTCCATTACTAATTAATTTTTGGGAAGAGTTGGGTAATGGAATTAGTTGAGGTTTTCAAAAACAATGGTGATAGCCTAACTAAAATGACAATAGACCTAGCAGTTCGATGACACTAATAATCCATTGTGAGACTTGTAAGTTTGAATACATTGATGCAGCTTATTTGGTTGTTTTAAATTTTTTTTTTTTAAAAAAGAATTTGTAATAGATTGCTTAGTTAACCTTTCCTTACAATTTATTAAGTAGAAATAACTTAAATAAATTATAAAAAAATATATTTTAGATTATAGTATATTGTATCAAACAAATCATAATTTCTCTCACTTTTAGCTACTATTTAATTCCATTCCATAAAGAGAGGGTGATCATGGATCCTTCTAACCCTCTCAATCTGATTGAACTGATCCAACTTGATTGATATTGAGTGGATGCATGTTTTTTGACAAATGAATCCGGTTGAAATATTTCAAAATTCACGGATACAGTTCGGGTGGCAGATCAACCATCTCGCCCTTGAATGAACCCAATCCGTCCGTAAATGAAGTTCGAAAAAACAATTACTAACAAATAATAACAAGGTAGAAATAATAAAATATATATTTTTATGAAAATAGAAAACAATACCTTAAAAATATGCATATGCGATGCCATGACATATTATAGACACAACATATATTTTTTCATCTTACTAGTTATTGGAGATCATAAAAGTTATGAATTATAACTCAAAAAAATTTTCAAAATTTATAAAATCTAAACCACCAAACCGATTGTATCTATCCATCAACCCGCACGCTCAATTTGCATTCGTCAAATTGGTTGACAAATGCAAATTAATTTTTTTTAATGTACTAAATTTTGAATGGATAATAGATAAAATATCCCCTACCTAACCCCACCCCGGAGAGAAGTGAGAAATGACGCTCTTTTAAGCCCATTCATTTATATCTTCACCGTCTCATCTACTTCTAATACAAGTTGGGAATTAGTAACCATTTAAATAACATTATTATTTTCAACTACATCTTATAATGGGGAAAAGCTGGGAATTAGAAAACATGAGGTAGTTCATGGCTATTTCCAAGCTCATAAATAACGGTAGCAGAGGATAAATTATTTAATACTTATCAAGAATCGAGTGACACTCATAAAATTTTAAGGGCAAATAATATTTGTGGTCCTTGTCATTTTTCCTTTTTGTTAATTTGATTTTTAATTATATCAATTTCACCTTTTAAATTTTTGGGGTACTTACTTGTAGGTTCTAATAAATGGACTTATTGTCTAATAAGTCCTATGAGAAAAATTCATCATAAAAAAAAGTCACTAATTGTAAGTTTTAGCGACAATTTATAAAAATTATGACAAAAAAATGTCACTAATTGTCAATTTTTAGCGACATATATAAAAAATTGTCACAAAAAAATTATTTTTAGTGACAATTTTATCAAGACTTATTTTCAATAGGACTTGATGGGAATTAAGTCCAATTATTAGGACTTATTGATAGTTTACCCTAAATTTTTTATCATTATGACAATTTAGTTCAATTAGTAAATTAGACAATAATCAAAAGAAAAATTATTCTTTAACAAGGAATTAGATCGTTTCACATTATATGTTAATCCTGCCATTTAAAGGAGAATAGACTATTTCAATTTGAATATTAATCCCTCAATCACTTTGAGAAGAGTGAATTGACTATTTTACATATTGATTTTAGTATAATTTCTAAAATATTGTTATTAATTAGACCAAACTAACACAATAGAAAAATAAAATTAACCCAATTAAAATTATAAGGACTAAATTAACATAAAAAGACAAACTATAGAGAGTACAAATAATTTATCCAATTTTTAAAATTATCAACAAGAAGATAAAATTTTAACAATCAAATTGACTTGAATCGGGTTGTAAATCAACCAATATGCATGTAATTTTCATTCTGTGTGTCAATGTCAAAAGGCCAAAACAAAAAATATATATGATTAATATGTATGTATCAGCTAATATTTAAAATCATAGCTACTTCTCAACAACTTCTTGTAATGAATTCTAGAGACTAGTTTTCTGGACAGAACACCAGTTGGGAGTTCTGAAAGCAAGTTATGGAATTGGTTGGGAGATTTAAAACAAAACTGGTAGCATAGCCACAAACATGATGAGTAACACCTAACAATTTCATCACACTAATGATGCATTGTTTTAAATTGCATATATACAGAGGAAAGTAAGAAATGACTCCCCTTTAAGCCCATTCATTTACATATCTTCTTCACCTTCTCAACAACTTCTTGTATACACTGCTGGAAAATCAATTTTTAGCGGCGTTTTAAAAACGCCGCTATAGGTATTAAAAACGTCGCTAATTATTTTTGTGACGTTTAGTACCAAACGCCGACGACGCGGCCGTCGCTATAGCTTTATGGCGTTTGAAAAACGTCGTTATATTATTATAGGCGAAACGCCGCCAAATGTCCTACCTAATTGTATTGTGACGTCACTATGACATTTAGCGACGTTTTGGAAACGCCGTGAAAAATATTTATACATTTTAAAAATCTAACCGTTGGGGTAGGGATATAGTGACGTTCAAAAAACGCCGTCATAGACTTTATTTTTATTTTTTTTATTTTTAACGTTGTACTAATCTTATATGGTTGAAAAAAATACCTGTCATAAACAATTATTAAGAACTAATAATTGATGTTTATTAAAATAATAAATAAACTAAGTTTGAAAACAAAATTAAAAATAAAATAATAAGGCTCTTGACATGTTATTATACCGATTAGTAACATGATTACACTCTCATCTATCCATCACATAACACATTTGGTATAAAGTTTAAAAAAAAATTATAAATTATAAACTATAAATAAATAATAATAGTAGAAGAAGAAGAAGAAATCTGATGCACCAACATTGTATTCAAGCAATCAATATATTCTTTTTCCTTCTTGAAGACCCATCAAGTAGAGTAGAAAACTATGAAGAATCAATCAACATGCAAGAACCCTCCTATAATACAAACTGCAGACCATCTTCTTTAGATAAGTAAAGAGTTTATACAAACTGCAGACCATCTTCTTTTTTTAAGAGTCAGTAATGTATCATATTTCTCCACTTGTCCTTCAAATCAACCTAAACAAAAGAAGCCCTTATGTTAACATAAAGAAAAATAATATTAAAGCAGAAAAAAGGCACAACCATAAAAAATTCTCACCTCGATTCTCTCTTCAAATATGTAACGATCTGAATTTAAGATGAGCTTCCAGTTCCCTCTACCAAACCTTCAAAAGAAATAAATACAAATGAGTGAGGAGCTTTACATTATCCTAGAAGATATCATTGATTATTTAATTCTCTCAGTTGACATGAAAACAGTAAGAAAAATAACGTCCAATTAGTATACATTAATGTGTTTGTAAGGGGAAAAAGTTGACATGAAAACAGTCCTCGAAGAAGAAGAGGACAGAACTTTCTACCCCAACCTATATGCAAATTATAAAATTAGTGAAAAAAGCTTTAATAATCATTTGTTAATACATACCCCATAGAGGCAGATCGTCTGAACAATATTCGGCATGCCGGAAACCAAGAAGAATAAGAAGATCAGAATAGGGCAACATAAGTGAAGAATAGAGCTCCAACAAATATATAAGAAAAATGAAACCCAAAACCCAACAAAAAGGCGTACAAACCAAATAGCACCTCCATACTCATGTTTCCCAATCACATATAGCATGTTTCCCAATCCACATATAGTATGGAGCTATAAAATGGAATATCAAAGTTTACAAGAAATCAAGGATCCTAGATGATGCTCATGCCATCCAATGCAAAAGTGAATATGAATGCAGCCATTGCATTTGAATACCTAAGGGTAAAAATCAAAAAGTTAAAAGACTAAGAAATCAAACACTCAAGGACTCAAGCCTCTTGGAACTCTATGAAATACTAATGTTTAATATAAGCTCTCAACTATGCGTGCGACTGCTTCAACATATGAAACCATTGTCTCCAAAAGGTACCTCTATCAACGTAACTACTGATTATGTTCTGTTAAAATCACCAACCAATTTCACTTTCCAAAGGTATTTTATTTTTTATTTTTTTACTCACAAAAATGATGCATCTAATTCTATGGTTGGCTAACCCAGCCGATGAACCACTCTGTCTAAAGTCCCTAAACTGCATACACTTTTGACTAGAGAGAGAGAGAGAGCAAACCATTTGGGATTGAGGAACAAAGGGGAGCATTTACATCGATCTCAGCAACAATGCTAGCATCTTCGTGTCCAAATGAATCTGCAAAACCCAGAAGAAAAAAAACATGAGGAGATAGAAATAGGATGAGAAATCAAGGGGAAAAAAGAAGGAAAGGCATGGAAGAGGGAAGAGCTTACATAAGAGAGACAAGTCTGAACGAGCAAAAATCAAGCAGCAGGAGAGAAGAGAGAGAAGTTTGGGACTGGTTCTCTTGTTAGTAGCAGAGTTTCCACAGACCAAAGCAAGGGTAGTCTGTGATTCATCCTCATCTTCATCAACAACATCTATTCCCTAGTTAAAGGGATAATGACCTCATCCATTGATTTAAGCTTATTTTTGCCAGCATTCAGCACCTGCTTCACAAGAACTTGAAGACTAGTCCAATTAGGCTAGACAATACTATTTCAATTAGCAATCTTTCAAATTGGAGATGGAAGGCAAGAACACAGAAGGAATGATTTCTCTATTAAAAATTGAAGGAAACTAAGTTTCTATTAAAAAAATTCAGCTGTAAAACACTACTTTAGGAGTTTAGAACATTTCTAGTTAATTAGATTGAAACAGACTAATCACTATCATCATAAAGAAAAAAGAAATAAAAGTTTATCAATTCAGCTAGTAACCTTGTATTAGTTTTAATCATCCAAAACAATGACCCCAGGGTCCGATTTATCGGCCCTTTCTTCAGTTGGTTCATCGGCACTTGAATCAGCATCACACAACTCTTTCATTTCCACATCATCTCCAGTTCCATTGGTTGAACATATAGGTTCAGTCTGAGGTGGAAATGAATCTGCAGCAGCAGCAGGAACAACTTCACAAGCAGGCGAATTACTCTTTCCTTTTTCAAAATCTGGCCCTGTTGTTGATCTATTACTACATTCTGTTTCAGGGCCTAACTTCACTGTTGTTGCCTCTGGACCAGACTTGTGTTTGTCTCCCTGCAGTGTTGACAGCAAATTGGGTCCTGCAATTTCAGTTGGCATTTCCGAGTGTGAATCTGCTTTTTGTATCTGAGGTTCTATACTAGAAGAATCCTACTGAACTGGAGAGAGGATTCTGTTTATATCTTGATAGATGGTCTCTAGTGGAAGGAGATTCTTCTTCAACTTGAACCAAATTGGATTCATTGTGAGATCCAATTTGTTGTTTGCCAACTTTTTCTCCCTGTTCTTGTAGTTGCCAGCATTCAGCACCTGCTGGTTTGTTTGCTAAAAATGCCTCCATTGATTCATTGGCATTTTGTCCAAGTACTTTGCACATCTACATTTAAGAAACAATCTTTAGTGATGACATATCATTTCCTGAATAATATTTCTTCTCATAGACATCAAAATCAGGTAAGATATATGATTTGATTCTGTAATAAATGGGATTTTACCTCATTATAAAGCTGAGCCATTTCCAAACGATCTGGTTTATCGTCACAAGCAACAGCTGAAACTTCTTCTGGAGCTGCACAAAAGGAAAAGGTTGCACCATATTAGCTTCCTAAATGAGCCCGAGTTCTTTTGACATCTTATTTTGCTCTGAAGCAACTAAACATATCGAGTATTTCAAAACCACTAGTTGTCTACATTCAAACTAAACACAAACTCGCCAAAACAAACATATTCCACCTTCCAACCTTAAAACACAACCTGACCAAAAACCAGGAACCTCATAAATGCAACAATACCTCCTGTAGACACCTGATTCATGTTCTAGAGTTGGTCATATATTTTTCAGGATTTTGCCACAGGATTTGCCAACACCTTTGCAATTACAATCACCATATATCAGCCAATACCAAATATGGCAATACATGTGTCTAAGTTTGATATTTTGGTAATACTAGAAGAGTGAAGCCCTTAGAGCAACACATGTATGTTCTGTTACAAATCAAAGATGTACTACTAGCATTGCATATAGAAAATTTTACAGCTTGAAGAAATTCATTAATGTTTAGCTTCAATAACTGAGAGTTGTTAACCATTTTTTTATTCACGAAAGTAAAACTTGAAGAAATGGCAAGTACACTTACGGATCACTTCTACTTCTGGTAAATCATTCATAGTTTGGGCATCAAATTCCATGGAGCATGAACTTGGTATATTTACAACCTTGGCCTCTGTCTCCAGCTCTCCATTAGGAGCCACATTTGTTTTTTCCTCACCCTACAATAACAACAAAATAATAGTTAAGAAACCAAAAAAGTGAAGTGTTAGTTAATTGTGGTTAATTAAGAATGCAATTTGCACAGCTTATTTTGCAAACTCCTCCACATGGAACCATACAGAGACTTTGCAGTGGATATAGAAATGAAGTAAACAAAGAAGCCAAACCAGTAATTCATAGGTTTAAAATCAAACATAAAGCAAAAGAGATTAGGATGTTTGCGATTAAATTAATAGAAATAGAGCAGGGTTCACACTCTCATTCTTGAACTCTGAAAATTAGCTGAACAGTTGCGATTAAATTGTTACACCTACGGCTACGTCAATGTCACAATTGAGTTAAGAAAAAGAAAAGAGATGAACTTAACTTTTCCCCAATTTTCCAAATATTCTTTTTGAAAAATCTCACCAGGGAAAAGACAAACTAATATTTCCTCTTGGAAATGTTTCAGCCATTGAGTCTTCCCTGTATATTTCACCATCTCTGGAGCTCTCAACTCAACTAATTACTATATGGGCTGACAGAGTCAGGTTGTGGAAGTAGGGAAGAAAAAAAGAAAATGACAACTGCAGGGGTTGAAGTCCTGAGCAATAGCGCAGCCACTCGACTGCCTTGGCACACTTGTGATAAGAACCACACTACAATCGAGTTTTCAAATCCCCGACTAATGCAGCCAACACAGCCACAGAGCTTTCTGATATCTCATGAAGTTCTGATGCTAATATATGCTAGAAGCATAGCAAATAACATAGTTATCATGCACAATCCCCCTATAACAGTATGCACAAAATGTTACTTTTGTAATTTAAATCAGAGACCCGTGTCAAAATCTCCATGTCATAACTAGAATTAAACTGGCATACATTATAGAATTCAATAACTACAGCGTTCAAACAAAATCATCTAAGAGAGAACCATAAACTAATTAGGTGATTTGCCAATGTTATTAATGTGTATTAACGGTGCCATCAAAATTGCATTTCAATGTTTTTCTTTAAGGTCTTTCAGCCTTCAAGGTCCTTCAGCTTTCAAGGAATTTCCATACAGTCAGAACATAGAACTTTTCTTGATTGTTCATGCTCCAAAGAGAGAATTTGGACTCTGGATGGATTGTTATGAAAACTAATCTCATGCCAAGCATCATTGCCCCAGCAATCACGGCAAGTAGAAGGTAGAAGCAGAAGAATGCAAAGGCTGCAGTTCCCAGAAGACCTGGTGAAGTGGCAAATAGGTATCTCAAGTTAATGTTATGACTCATGAAGCAAAAAGGAAATGAAAGAAAAAAATATGCTTAAAATTTTTATAATACCCCAGACGTCATCCAACTTGATGAAAACCCCATTTAGGAAAGGAGAAAGAGGAGGGTTAATCAATAGATATATCACAATATGTGCAATCCATGCCACTGAAACAATCAACCTATCAAACAAGCAGCCAAGAAGAAGTCAGATTTATCAAAAACTGCTTTTGAAAAAATGTGCAGTCAGCACATTAAAAAAACTTCAAACCATCACCTTTTCACCTTGAGGATACATCTCTTCTAAAGCCTTTACATCTTCTTCCAGAAGAAGCAGCTCCTACAAGGTTAAGAATAAGTCAGTACCCGATTCCAATCTATCTAACCATGGATACATAGACAAGTCAACCAACAATGTAAACTTCAAATTTCATAAAAAATGATGTAATTTCTACAAACCCTAAACGCCCCTAAGCATATAATAGCAATTGGAAAAAAAGCAGGAAACCTTGTAATTGTAATTATCAATTGTTATGTCTTAAATGAAAACAATCTTGTAGTTGGATCATGATTCATGACATTAATTTCTGATGCAAACATTTTAACAGAAGAAAAGAAGCTTTTACAGATCTCAGAAACGATATTCAAATCCAACATATTGTATCTTAGACCCTACATCATCTGTAAAACCAACTTTGGGCTGAAGTACACCAAACTATAAGATGTACCAATTTTCTCGATATGTCTTAGGGTGGACTTAAACCATGCGCCTTCCCTTTTAGCCATGGCAAGGCACCCTTCAGCTAACAATACTGATAAAGGTTAATACCTTTTCTACTGCCTTTACATTTTTACGCCACTTCCTTCCCTTTGAGCCACTCTTTTCCTCCTGACGAAGCGCATCAGCTGCTTTCTTCAATTCTCTTGCCTTCTTACCTAGTTCAGTTGCTTCCTCAAATTATCGAGTCAATTGCCTATAATCAACTTGAACATGCAAATAACCATTACGTTGATATAGAAGGCATAAATAGGTAATTTCATATGGATACATAAAGCACAATGCAAAAGGTACCTTAATATACTGTGAACGAGTGATAACAACTTTTGGACGCCGAAAGAATGAAAAGATAAGTCCCAATGGCAGACAAGCAAAGCCCACACCGCCAAATATCTGGGTAGGACAACAAGAGCTCAATAGTAAAATAAAATATTCTTGGAAAACAGACATATTGTTAGTTCAATAGTATCCAGATCTAACAGGTCACTTTGAACCAGGGTAATTTAGGGTTTAAAACAGGGTAATAAAAAAACAGAGAGTGAAAAATAAAAAACACTGGTTGAAAAATCAGTTCTGGTGATCTGGGGAAAAATAAATGAGATGTGTAAAACACTGATAGATCAATCCAAACTGATCAATAAAAAACAGAGATTAAAATTCTTCAAAACATTGATTGAAAACCCTAGGAGAAGAATCGACGGGAAGGAAGAACTTGAGAGTGAGAGAGAGAGAGAGAGAGAGATATAGAGCTTGAGATTTTCTGAAGCGATGGTGCTCACCTTGGTAAATGATGGTACTCACTCTCCTCACCGGACGAATCTGAGATTAAATCACCGAGCTTTGAAATCGAGAGAGAACTTTGAAATCGCCGAATGAATCTGAGATTGAATCACCGAGCTGAAGAAGTTTGAACTTCCAAATCACCTTCAATCGATCAATAGATCTTCAATCAATCTGATCTAAGAATGATAAAGTAGACAAAACCTAGCATACCTGAATCAAATGATTCCATCAGTAAGTATCATCTTCAATCGAACTTGAATGTGAGAAGATAGAGATGACACTGATCAACACTTACCACGAAGAAAGACCTGCGATCTCGAACACGAACTCAATATGGCACATTATGATCTGCGAATCGACGATCTACGAATACTTGAATCGAATAAACGAAGGGGTGAATCGAATACTTGAAGAGAAGGGTTGCAGATTAATCGATTAATAAATGAAGGGGTTTGAATCGAGAGAAACGAAAGGGTTTGAAGCAAGAGAGAGTGAAATCAAGGGTACAATGAGAGCGAGAGAGAGAGAGAGAGAGAGAGAGAGAGAGAGAGAACAGGCTATTTACGTTAAAAAAAAAAGCAAAAAACATTTGAAGGCGTTTTTGGAAGTTAAAACGGTGTCGTATTAAGTCAATAAGAATGCGACGTTTAAAAAACGCCGTAAAATATTAGAAACTGAGGCGTTTTTTTAAACGCCGCCAAATCAACGCCGTTAATTCTTACTTTTCCTGTAGTGATATATCAAAAGCATCAAACATGATCACCAATTAGCCATGGACTGGTTCTCCTGGCTGTCAAAAAGCGGCCTCCACCGCTCGCTCACATACAAGTATGGTCTCATATTCACTCGCAATGAGCTCGAAGAGGAGGATTTGAAATCCTTCAACCATGAATTCCTCCAAAGCATGAGGATCTCCGTAGCCAAACACAGGCTAGAGATTCTCAAACTTGCCCGAAAGGAGGTTGGAGATGTCCCGCGAAGCGTTTTGAGGCTCTTTTTGGCCATCAACAAGGCCAGGCAGAGCTTCAAAAAAAGCATTGGCAAGTGGGCTCTTTTTAGGGATTCGGATAGCTCCCCTCTGCCAGAGTTAACCCCTTTCCAGGCTCATTGGACTGGAGCCCTAAGGAAGCACCATAGTTCAAAGGAGTTCAGCCAAGAGAAGGTTATGGTCACAAATAGAAGCATAATGAGGTCTGGACCTTTGGATAGGAGGAGCCATGAGAGAATGATGGTGACAAGTAGGAGCCTAAGTGTTTCTGGGCCTCTAGATGGGAAAATGCAAGAGAGATCCATAAACAGAAGCCTGGTAGTATCGGTCCCATTGGACAGTAGAGTTCAAGAGCGATTGTTTTTTGTCAACAAAAGCCCAGATATGTCATGGCCTTTGGAAGAAGGTGGTTTGGGCCCAAGGGTCAATAATCACTATGGCAAAGAAAAAATGGTTGGTGATGATGATGGAGTTCAGCCACTATGGTCTCTTTTGTTTCAAGATATAAAACCCACTTGAAAAATGTGTGTGTTTTAATGTTTTATTGTGAGTGATTATCATTTTTGCAAGAAAAAACAATCACTTTTGTGTTTTTTTGGTTTTTTTTAAACTTCTCTAAAGATGTTGATCCAACCAGTTACATTAGGTCCATATTGCATGGTTTTTCATCTTTGTAGAAATTATCTATGCAATAATAAATTCACTAAAGGAAGGGGTTGAGTGTTAAATTTATAAGTTTCCATTTTTTTTTAATTTTATTTTTGATCTACAAAAGTCAGGAGTTATTCTTTCCACCCTTATAAAGTACCAAGTGATTGCCCTCCTCATTGGGACTAACCCCAATAGAGAGTCATGGTGCCATGGTGGCCAACTAAGTTAGCTAGCTTTTTAATTTTTTTTTTTTTTTTTTTTTTGACTTTTTTTATGACGGAGAAAGTGAATTAAAAATTGGAAAGTAGCGTTTAACCCACTTTCCAAAATAAATCATAGTTGATTAATTTATAAGTTTTCATGTAGACAAGACGTTTGAGTTTTCTTTTATTTATTTTAATATTATTATTTTGTTAAGAATCTTCTAATTTATAGAATCGTAGAATTATTGATGGTTCAAACGGGCCATACAACTTGTACTGTGTGAACATGTAATTTTAAGCATAATTAGAGCAACTTTTCCTTTCTAATAAACAAATTTTCACTCTTCCTATATTTGGCATTTGATTAGGCAACCACATAAATTATACCTAGGGAATTGCCAATGATGTGTGTATCTAAATTTCGTTCTTAAGAGTATCTCCAACGTTGCATCAAACTTTTCATCAAATTTTTAGGCAACCACATAAATTATACCTAGGGAATTGCCAATGATGTGTGTATCTAAATTTCGTTCTTAAGAGCATCTCCGACGTTGCATCAAACTTTTCAACAAATTTTTAGGCAACCACATAAATCATACCTAGGGAATTGCCAATGATGTGTGTATCTAAATTTCGTTCTTAAGAGCATCTCCAACGGTGCATCAAATTTTTCATCAAATTTAAGTAAAAATTTGAATAAAAACTCCCTTTGATATCAAATGTGCCAACGGAGAATTTTGGAGTTTCATCAGAACACCGATCGACCGAGTGAACAACCGAGCAAAGGTCCAGTCGATCGACCGACCAGTCTAAATTTTTTTTTTTATTTTTTGCCTTAAGGTGTTTGATCGGGCTGATGTCTAGCCGCTCGACCGGCCAGTGTAAATTTTTATTTTATTTTTTTGCCTTGAGGTGGTCGACCTGAAGGACAACCGAGCGGTCACCAATCAGTGTAATTTTTTCACAAATTTTTTCCTTGAGGTGGTCATATGGGAGGACATCCGGCAACGGTAATGAACAGTGATTTGATGAAAGACATATTTACCCTCAATTTGACAAAAGAAAAGTGAAATTTTCAATTTGATACCTATTTGATGCAATCGTTGAAGTAGCAGCTGAACTCATTTTTCATCAAATTTAAATTTGATAAAAAGTTTGGATAAATATTAGAGATGATCTAAGATAACTTTTTTGAAAAGTGTCAAACATTCTTCTTTCTTTAATTTAAAGGTAATAAAAAAAAAATGGAAAACTTGTGAAACAGTCTATCTAGAGTTTGTTCACATACTTTTGGAAAGGTACCCCTTTCAGTTAGTGGTTGGTTAGTTGTGTAGCAACTGGTGAGACTTGTGTGACCAAAATGCACCTCTTTAATCTACTATATATTCATTATAAATAAATATTGTAATTCATGAAACAAATAATAATAATAATAATAATTTCACATTTTGTGTATAACAAAATTTGATAAATGTATTGTTACCGACTTGTGACATTATGATTGAGGGCAAACATGCACACGCTTATAGAAAATTTAGTAAATTTATTCAGTTTTTTTGTTCTTTTTTTGGGTGTCCTTTCTAAATCTGACATAATATAATTCAAACATAATCTAAAATGTAATCGAAATTTGTTGTTCAGGAAACGGGTATATGTTATTTAAATTGCAATTATATTAGCAGAAAGTCTGTAAATCGTGAAAGAAAAATCAAAGAAAACAATAAATATATTTAAAAATTTAAATTACAGTGTAGATCTAATTTTGTTCACTACAAGAAAACACATTTTTGCCGAGCATTTTTGGCTACCAAAACAAATTTAGTCGCCAAAAGTGTGGGAATTGGCTACCAAAATTAATTTTAGTCGGCAAAAGTCAACATTTTAGCTACTAATTTTTTTTAGTAGGGGAATGTTGATTATTGGCGACTAAAAAAAAATTAGTAGCTAAAAAAAATACAATTGGCGACTAAAAAATTTTTTAGTAGCTAAACATATCACAATTGGCGACCAAAAGAATTTTTAGTCGCCAAAGACCTACTTTTGGCTACTAAATAGTTTGGTAGCCGAATGAAAATAAAAAAATTATAAAATACCTTTGGCAACCAAAATTTTGGTCGCCAAAAACAGGGGATTCACCGACTAAATTACTTTTTAGTCGCCAAAGGCCTACTTTTGGCTATTAAATAGTTTGGTAGCCGAATGAAAATAAAAAAATTATAAAATACCTTTGGCGACCAAAATTTTGGCTGCCAAAAACAGGGGATTCACCGACTAAATTACTTTTTAGTAGCCAAAGGCCTACTTTTGGCTACTAAATATTTTGGTAGCCGATTGTTTAATAATGGTAAAGTGTTCCTTTAGGTAATGGTAATTTCTATAGGGTTGTAATGAAAAATTAATATTATTAAAATGTAATGAATATTTTTAAAATCTAATAATTTATCATTTAAATAAAATTTTCAATTTTTCAATATCATTATCAAAACGAGGGCTAAGTGTGTAAAAAAAATTCACTCATGACTTATAAGTAAATAAATCTGATTTGTAAGACTTATTGATATTATTTCAGATTTTAAAATTTTTCTTAATTTTTTAATAATTAATTTTTTCAACTTTTTAAAATATTTTAAGCAAATTTTAGTCGCTGTAGACCTACTTTTGGCTACTAAATTGTTTGGTAGCCGAATGAAAATAAAAAAAAATTAAAATACCTTTGGCGACCAAAATTTTGGTCACCAAAGGTATTTTATAATTTTTTTATTTTCACTCGGCTACCAAACTATTTAGTAGCCAAAAGTAGGCCTTTGGCGACTAAAAAGTAATTTAGTCGGTGAATCCCCTGTTTTTGGCTATCTCTCTGTCCGAATTGCACCACCGGAAGCCCTCTCTCTTCGTTCGAATCGCACCACCGAAAGCCCTCTTCTCCGTTCGTTTTGCTTCACTGATGTGGCACCACCGAAAGCACTCTTCTCCATCCATTTCTTTTTAATAATTGTAATAATTGGGCCCTCACGCGAAAGGTATGCTAAAATGGGCAACTTGTTATTGGCTGTTTGTCGATAGTTTTACATTGCAAAAATTTAAAGGCATAGTTACAGGTCAGTCTGATGAATTTAATTTTTAATAAATAAAAATAAAAATAAAAAAATAAAAATGACGTTGTTTTACTCTTTCGAACATTTCTCTTTTCACCAATTTTTTCATCTTTCTATCTCTCTGTCTCTTTCTCTCTCTCACTCATAACTCTTCTCTGTCTGTCTGTCTCTCTCTTTCTCTATGTGTCTCTGTCTCTCTTGTCTCTCTCTTTCTCACTCACCACTTTTCTTTGTCTGTCTGTCTCTTTCTTTCTCTCAATGTCTCTGTCTCTCTTCTCTTTCTCTCTCTCACTCATCACTCATCACTCTTCTCTGTTTGTCTGTCTGTCTGTCTCTGTCTCTGTCTTTCTCTCTCTCTCTCTCTCTATGTCTCTCGTCCATCTTTCTTCTCTTTATCTCTCTCATCTCTCATCTCTCTTCTCTCTCTGTCTGTTTTCTCTTTATCTCTCTCACTCATCTCTCTCTGTCTCTCTCTCGTCTATTTCTTTTCGCTCTCTCTCTCTCTCTCTCTCTCTCTCTCTCTCTCTCTTTGTCTATATCTTTTCATTCATTTTTTCATCTTTCTTTCTCCCTTCTCTTTCTCTCCCTCACTCATCACTTTTCTCTTTCTGTCTGTCTGTCTATTTGTCTCTCTCTCTCTCTCACTCATCTATCTCTTCTCTCATCTCTTTTCTCTCTCTGTCTCTTTCGCTTATCTCTCTTCTCTTTATCTCTCTCGCTCATCTCTCATCTTTCTTTGTCTCTCTCGTTCATCTCTCTTCTCTCTATCTTTCTTTCTGTCTCTCTCGTTCATCTCTCTTCTCTTTATGTCTCTCTCGCTCATCTCTCTTCTCTCTATCTCTCTCGTCCATCTCTCTTCTCTCTATGTCTCTTTTTTGTCTCTCACTCTCACTCTCTATCTCTTTCTCTCTCTCTCTCTCTCTCTCTCTCTCTCTCTCTCTCTCCCACTGTGTTTGCGTTGCTCACTCTCTCACTCTCATCCTCTTTATTTACTGAGCTCCCTCTTGATTTATCGATCCACTACAAAAAAAATGCACTTTTAGCGACCACTTTGTCTCTCTTTCGCTCATCACTCTCTCTCTCTCTCTCTCTCCTCTATCTGTCTCTCACTCATTTCTCTCTCTCACCATCCATCTCCACTACCACCTTCACCACTACTACAAACGCCATTCCACCCCCACCACTACTTCCACTATCGCCACTTCACCTCTACGACTACTATTACTACTATCATCACCACCACTCCACTACCACCACTACCACTACTACTACCATTACCTCTCTTTCACCCCTGCCACACCATTTACACTACCACTACCACAACTTCACCACTAATCTCTTTCGCCATCTCCATCACCACCACCATCATCTCTTATCCACCATCTTCACTACTACTGCCGCTCCCTTTCCTCTACCACAAAAAATTAGTTCATGATTTTTAGTAACCAAAAAAAACAGGCCTCAAAAAAATATTTTTCATTGGCTACAGAAAATTAACTTTTATTTTAGTGAAAAATATTTTGCATTAAACTATTACCCCTACTTCTACCAAATAAAAAAAATAATATTTTTTTTTCATTAAAATAAAAATGAAACAAATAAATTTGCAATCTTAGTAACTAAAAAAAAAAAGGAATTTTTTTAACAAAATTTATTAACTACAAAATATATATATTTTAACAAAAAATAAATTTTTTTCACGATGTCAACCCCCGCAGCAAAAAAAAATAAAAATAAAATAAACGATATTATTTTATTATTTAAATTTTATTTGTGACTAAAAAAAAAAAATTTTTTTTTTTATTCCCCCTCTTTTTTTTTTTCCATTCCCGCTCCCTAACAACCCCCCCTCCTCTTTTTCCCATTCCCGCCAAAAAAATCCCTAATCTCAAATCCAAAAATCCCCAATCTCTACTTACGCATGCTTTGTATAGCTGTAGTTCATTCTATGTTCACAACTGTACCAAACAGCCCTATCATCTACTTACCCCCTCTCTCTCTCTCTCTCTCTCTCTCTCTCTCTCTCTCGCGATCGACGGCGAGCGGCGTCGGAGCAGCGTCGTCAATTACCCTATCCCTCAATTACCCTTATTCTTCTACTCACCCCAAACCCACTTCATCACTTAGGTCTCTAAGCTTCTCTTCCACCATTCTCACAATGTCTTCTCCACAGGTACTACTCAAAAACCCATTTCTCTGTATTTGCCTTTTCTCAGCTCAAATCACAAAACCCTTGTTCTTAAATAGTTTTTAAAAATTGTTTTTTGGTAATATTTGCAGGTTTGATTTCGATGAGCCCTGTTGTGAGGCCGACTCGTCACTCGATTATTTGCGAGGCTGCTCCGAATAAGAAGGCTGATTCGGCTGCGAAGAGAGCTCGTCAAGCAGAGAAGAGGCGTGTCTACAACAAAGCTCGGAAATCCGAGGTCAAGACTCGGATGAAGAAGGTATTTTATTTGTGGGTTTGCTTGTTTCTTAATTGTAGACTAAAGTGGTATTTGATTATGTTGAGTTTTACAGGGTTATTTCAGTTTTGAATTCATGTTTAGGCTTCTTGATGATAATGGAGCATTAGTTTTTGCACTACCGTATGAGATTGCTTTGATTTCTTGGTTATTTCTGGTCATTTCTTAAAAAAACTTTAATGAAGATTGTTTTTTTATTTTGCTTAATTGAGATCTGTTTATATATATGTACATATAATTTTGCTTTATTGAGTTTCATTCTTTCTGATTATGCAGGTTGCCTATTGCTGTGGTGCCTTCAAGTCAAATTCCTTCTTATTCAGTTGCCCAATGAGTAGCTCAAATGTCTGTATTTTTTTGGTAGGCAAAACGAAGCAATCTCATTTTTGTTTCTGGATGTCCAACGCTCTCCTAACAAAATGATGTTATGATCCAACAACATTCTCTATATTGCATTGTTGACTGAGTTTCCCCTAGTTTTCTACACACCACTAAAACATATGAATGTATAACATATATTCTCTTTTTCCTGGGTGCTTCGTGTAGCGTTTCTGATCTGGTCGAATTAATCGAAACTCTTTCTGGAAAAATTTGCAGGTTTCATGTTGCTGTGCTGTTGCTTTTAATTTTAATGAAGCCCATCCCTTGTTCTATATTCTAGTGTTTGTATTTACTTGTTGGGTATGTATCAAGCCTCCTTTCTTTTGTTGGATGTTGAACTTTTTTTTCCTGTAATATATCTGATATTTGGGACACATCTTACATTATCGATTAATGTGTTGTAGTTTTAGGCCATGTTTGTCGGGACTGGATTGGAAGAGGGGGGATACAAATTCCTGGATTGTTCCTGGACTAATAGTTCCTCTTAGTGTTTGGAAATACAAATCACTGGTCTGAATTAATGCTTGAACTACGGGACACTGGGGGATTGGATTAGAATCATTAGATAATCTAACAAAATTCTACAAAACTCCACTCAAATCCATGCAATTCTAATATTAATTTTTAGAACTGGATTGATAGCCTAGGACAGCCCCGGGATAGAATGTATTGATTGTTGCAGTATGTGTATGTATATATGTATGTATTGGTCACAGATTAATTGTATGTAATCTGCTGGAGATTAATTGATTGCATTGTTGTATATATACATACATATTTTTATGACTTTGAAGGAGAGGAATGGAGGTAAAGAGAGTGGTTGGCGGCAAAGTTTAGGAAGGGTGCTTGTGAAAAGTAAGTGAAAGTTGCTTTCTTTCTCTTTCTTTCTATGTATGGTACATGCATGTGTGCTGTATTCTTTTCATTAATTTTCGCAATGGCTAGTCATTGACACGAAGATGTAATCAATATAGATTTTAGTTGTAGAAGAGTTTCATGTAATCTGCTTGTTTCAGTACCAAGGTTTAAACTATGGAGGTTCTACCCTGCCTTATGGATGAGAACTCTGCCTTGGTGAGGGAAGAAGAGTTATTGGTGGGATGGGGATAGTGTGCCTGGGGTTGGTTGTGGTTAAGTCTTAGCGTATCATTTTGTTTAATACATTGAAAATTTTAACATGCTAATTTTATGATGATTGTTAAATTGCTCACTATGGGAATGATCGGTTCAACATCAATTTCAGTATTACATTAAGTATTTTTTGGGGAGTATATGTAGGAACTATGCCTTTTTTGATAGGAATACTACAGCATAATGGCACTGTAACCATAACACCCACTCGCGCTCTCTCTCTCTCTCTCACACACACACACACACGCACACACACACACACACACACACACACACAACCCTATGATATTTGTCTGTAACTCTTGTTGGTGATGCTTTGTGATGATTCTGCCTAATTTTGTGAGTTTGTTCTTCTTTTGAATTTGGGAAAATTACTACATGAATCGATTTGGATTTGAAATTTTATTTCTTTATTTCTCAAGTATATTCGTTATAGAATATGATTAGTCAACATTCAATTCGTGATTAATAGGTATAAACTTCACTAAAATTGTAAACAGTTTTGGGAGTTTGAGTGCTTTGGCTCTGAAATGGAGGTCCTTGGAGTGCTTTAACTTGAACTACCTGACATATTATTTCTTTCCTTTCCATTGCACCTGTGTTACATGGACCATTATCCCTTGGTGGACAGGTATATATATATATATCTATTGTGTTGCTCTTATATAATAACCTTGGTGGACAGGGTGTTTGATGAAATGCCTCAAAGAAGAATTCATCTTAATTGCAAATCAACTTTACATAGTGTTAGTATGATTTGACATCAAACCTTCCAGACTAGAGTTAGTCCATTAGATCATGTCAAATATTTGGGACACTAAACAAGCTTAGTTATAGATTAATTGAGAGAGAGAGAGAGCATGGCTTCAAACTTGGTCTTTTGTCTTAATTAATGTTTTTATAGTCTGCTTTTAGGTTTCCATATATTCTTGGATTTTTTGCATTTATGATTGTCATTATGTTGCTATGCCTCCATGGTTATTTGCATTATTTTGAAATGTATTTACTTCGCTGAATTGTTATGCTCATGGGTCATGGCATTGGTATAGTTATTTTGAATTGCTTTATATAATCTCTTTCATGGTTAGTCAATTATTGTTATTATTATTATTTGTAGTTCATTTGCATCTGTTCAGATTTTCCTTAATTTCTTTTCCCCTGTCTTTCATTTGCATCTGTGATTAATGACCTTAATAAATAAAGGTTCCAATTTAATTGCATCTGTTATCAACAGTGTTTGGATGAGGACAACTGAATGTCTCAGTATATTAATGTTGCAACTTGTTTATTTTGTTTTTAGGAGTATGAATTAGATGGAATTGATTGGACAAAAGTAGATTTTGAAGACAACCAAGAGTGTTTGGATCTCTTTGAGAAGGTAGTTCTGTTTTTAACACAAACACACACACGCGCACACACTCACATGTTCATTGTAGAGTTTTTCAGAGTTCCTTGTGCTGATATATGTGAGCATTGGACTATATTTCATATACATATGATGCCATACCACATAGGTCGTCCTAGGTCTCTGACTATTTTTGTTAGCCTTTCATGCATAATTCAAACCATGTTCTTATTGCAATATTGTTTCTTATAAACTGAAGTTGTAAAGAAAATAAAAGATTAAATATATTGCTTCCTAAGCATAATTATACACCAAGTTCTCATCTTTTTGATCATACCATGTTATATGAAACCTAATTATAGGTTTTCATATTTAAATTCACTCCTTCATGTGTGGTAGATTGTGTGTTAATGGCTTCACTGCTATGCATTTTGCAGAAACCTATAGGGCTAATATCTTTGTTGGATGAAGATTCAAATTTCCCCAAGGCCACTGATTTGACCTTTGCTAATAAGCTTAAGCAACACTTGAGTGGTAATCCTTGCTTTAAAGGAGAAAGAGGTGGAGCTTTTGGTATTTGCCATTATGCTGGAGAGGTATGTTGTTAGATGGTGTAGCTGGCATTAACTAGAAATTTACAGCTCAAATTGGTGAATCTTTTGACTACACTGCGATGTGTACTGTTTCCAAAATAATAAAGACGAAATAACTAACAAATATAGGACAATTGAAGATGTTATGTTAAGACATTTTATGGGAAGAACTTGCTGTAAGATGTTATGGGAAGAAATTTTAACACTAGTCTCAAATTTGAAGTGCATAGATCCTTTTCTCTGGCACTATTCTCATTCCCTGTCAAGTTCTAATAACTCATGATTTAACTTGTACTGGAAGTGAAAATCTATGGATCAGTAAAAATGTAAGTAACTGCAAACTTGAGAAGAATTAAATTTTGGATTTGACCTCAGGATCTCTCATTTTTTATCTTCTTTTTGCCTTTGCGGATCTCGTTCTAGCAAAAAAAAAAATTGTTGATATTACTTGGAAATTTTGATCCACTCGTTCCAAGAGCTTTCCAATCATCAATTTAATTATCTTTCTATTTAAGTTGTTTAATTATCTATACTTATTTGCTAAATGCTTCCGCTGATTGGGAGGTTGATTATTATTTTGCAGTTGGTGTCTTCAGAAAGAAAGGTACCAAACTATATGAAGCAAGCTTGAAGGATGAGAAGCCTTTAGATCAATGGTTTCATTGTTAAATTAAGCAAGTGCTTTAGTAAATAAATTTAATTTTCCCATCATGTTTACACCTTCAAAATATTTTGTAAATGAGATTTGATGTATAATTTTTTGTACAGAGGACATCTTTTTTGTATGATTTTGTGTTTGTATGGAATTAATATTTTGGGATGGATTGTATTTGATTTGTATAGAATTTGATGTTAATTGATCAAATTTTTGTATTGTTGAAACGAAATAGAAATAGATATATGTATAATTATTGTTTAAATATAGGGTGCAGGTTGCACGAAATAAATACAGGTTGTGAAGAAATTAATTATAATAAAAAAAAACACTAAATAAAGTTTTTGGCAATTAAATGTTTAGTAGCGAAAAAAAAAAGAAGTGAATTTGTTAGTGACTAACCAATTGGTAGCCAAAAAGGAAATCAATATTTTTAGTGACTAAATATTTGGTAGCCATAAAGAATCCAAAGATTTTTCGTGACTAAAAATTTAGTAGCTAAAAATAAATGAAGACTTTCGGCTACCAAATGGTTAGTAGCCAAAAGTTTAATAAAATGAAAAATAATATTTTTGGCGACTAAATTCTTTAGTCCCTAAATGTAGTAATGTTGTGACTAAAACTTATTCCCGACAAAAAGTTTTAGTCGCTGAAAATTTAATTTATTTTATTTAAACACTTTTGGCGACTAAATATTTAGTCGCCAAAATATACCCTTTCCCGACTACTCAGAGTTTGGTAGCCGAATGTTCACTTTTGGCGACTAATTTTTTAGTCGCCAAAAGATAACCTTTGCCGACTAACCAGAGTTTAGTAGCCAAAACATTCACTTTCAGCGACCAAAAATAGTTTAGTCACCAATACTATCGCTGACAGGCTATAGGCGACGACTTTGGCGACAAAAAATATTAGTCGCTAATTTGTTTCGGTGACCAAAAATGGGGCTTTTGGCGACCAATATTTTGGTCACCAAAAGTGGCATTTCCTGTAGTGGTTATTGTGAAACCCTTCATAAATGAATCTTGACACTAAATTGTAAATTATGAATAATTTTTTAATTTTGTTTCTGAATTTATAACTGTTGTTATATTAATCATATTAAAATCTTATAGTATTCTAAGGATGATAGCATTTAAAGATTAGCAATATTATGAACTCAAAAATTTTAGTAAAAAAATATTTAGTATAAGCATTGTGTGGTTGAGATTTATGAAATTTATTTCAAGTATGCGTTTTGTTATACAAAAATTGAATTTAGATCATACATCACAATTCAAGATAAATTGCTTGATTTTTTTTTTTTTTGAGTCTCTATCTTTTCTGTTTGAAGATTAAAACAAAATACATACACATGTGACCTGTACTGTACTAAGGACAAAACCATTAGCAAACTTGGTATTTAAAGTCTGCTTGGCCAGCTCAGAGAACACATACAATATTGGATATAGCCCCATTGTATGACACGACTCCATTAGCCTTATCCTTATGGTAAAAGAAAGAAAACAAAAGAAAAAACATCATCCTGATCCACTACAATCCTACATGGTACATACTTGAACATCATCACATGGGTTTGTCACAAAAGGGTACAAATGTAAATCCTCTGTTTAGTGAAGTTTATTTGAGCTACTTAGAGTTTATTTAGAATTTATTTTTTATTACAATTTGTATTAAATTATTTAGAGTAATTTTTACTTACGATTTATTAAGTAAAAATAATTTAAATAATTTTTTTAAAAAACCATTATTTAAAAATTGAGAAAGAATGAACAAAATGAAAGGTAAAATGATCTTTTGTCAACCAAACCAAATCAATGGATTGGATCAGTAATTAGATTATGAGAAGAGATTGACAGTCTACAGGATTAGCAATCACATGCTATTTCTCTATAAACAAACATAGTTTAAGTAGGACTCACAAATTGTTAATCCAAATATGTTGTGTAATTGATTTGTGTTTCTTTAGGGAGAAAAATAAAAATAAAAATAAAAATAAATACCATCAACATAAGATAATTGTAATGTCATAGAAGTACATACAATTTATGCATTAGATTGTGTAACTAACTCTTGTACTTCTATCTTTATGCAATTATTTTAAATTTATACCATTTTATTGCAGTTGTTCCCAATTTTTATTTATTTTTATCATATTTGTTTGTTTTTCAAATCATAAAAACATTTAACCTTTGTTTTCCTAGTGGATGAGTGACAAGAAATGTGGATCCCACAAAACAGGCTTAAAGATAATGTGTAACAGAAGATCTCAGTTATCCTTTGGAGGAACTTGATAATTGCTAAGATGTCCATTTCTAGTAAGAGTTCCTACAAATGGGCCACAAAATGAGCAAGGATTCTCTCCCTGCATTTCTTACTTCATTTCCTCTTTATAATGGTCAAGATTCATTTTAAGAGAATCTAATGATGCAGATCATTTCAAAAAAATTATTTTTTAATTTTTAATAAAGTAATCTGAATTATTAGATTCTTTTAAGATCAATCTTGACCATTGCAAGGAAGAAGTGAAGTAAGGAATGCAAGGAGAGGATCCTTGCTCGTTAGGTAGACCCCACACACAGTCTTTTGCCCTCAATTCCTTCATGTGGGCTGCTAAGGTCATGCAATTTGTCAAAAAAAATAAGCCAAAAAATAAAATATTTAACATTGTATCAAATTTAATATAAAATTTAGTAATTTAATAATATTATTTGTGTTAATTAAAAAAAAAAAAAAAAGCGTTTGAGCCAATTACATGGACAAAATGAAGCAAAAAGCAATAGCCTCAATGCGGCAAACTAGTATTTTTACAAGCAACATTGTTAAAAAAAAATTAATATTTTAGACACGCAAATTTGAATTATCATTGTTTCATCATAAATGGTTATGAAAGAGATGGTTCATATATTTTTATTTCAAAATAAAAAACAGTTAAAGATGAATTTATAATTCTTTTTTCTTTTTTTTTTTTTACTGATAAAAAAAAACAACTATAAATTTGATATTGCTTTTTTAACAATGAGCAGTGAAATGTTCAAAAAAATTTCAATTTTGGGAGACCAATTGGGTCCTACACTGAAGAGGGGTAGATGTAACTAGTGTACTGGAGACCACCCACATTTGATGACCAAACTATTGGGGACCACGGATTAGGTGACATAACCCAAGTGCCCACAAATAGAAATCTTGAAGACGGTTTGGTACAAATCTTTAAAACCATTTAATTGAGTCTCCCCCCTCTCTCTTTCTCAAAATTATTAGGTGGACTTGAGTACCGCCTCACTAATCACTCATCACTAAATGTCATGCTCCCCTACTATGTTACCTTCTTGTTTCTCTATAACCTATCATCAAAATGTGAATCTCATTTTCTCAATTAATTATAATATTTTAAGGCATCATTTAACCCTATCCCAAGATCATAATTCTCCTCTATCTATTTTAGCTTCTCTTATTTTCCTCTTACACTTTTTAGGAATGCTCACAGATTGAGTTAGGTAAACTCTTATTTGTCATTTTTTCGAACTTGAGTAGATTTGAACAAATCAATTTATATATGTCCGTTTAGTTAACAGATGTAGATTGAGCAGACTGTATAGGTTGGCAAGTGGATGAGGATCTGTTTGGGAGACTTTACTATTTTGGGCTTTTTTTGAACTAATTTTTGGTAATTTTTTATTATTTCCCAAAATTTTTTATTCTTCATTTTTTATAAAAAAAAAATAAGGGTTTTACTTTCATATTTCTTATAATTACTATAAAAAAAAAAATTATTTTTGCAGAACCATTTTGACTACAAACAAACTGATGTTTGGGTATATTACCACTTTGATCTAATTGACCCCTTAATAAAATGGTGTAGTCTTTCTTTATTTCAGAAAAGGAGCTGGGGCACATGGCAGATTTCTGGATCAAACTACAACTCACATACAACTCATAGTTTTGTCTTGTAGGCAGTAGAATGCTCTCATTCACATTTTTTAGTCTCAAGTTCATGTCATGTTTGGTGGTTTCAGAATTATTTATATTTTGATGGAGTCATGTAAAATTTTAAATTTTAATTCTCAATTTATAAATAAAATGACATCTTAATACAATATAATAGAGGAAAAAAAAAAAAGAAACACATAAATATACGTTATTTTATAATTGTCCTTGGCAAAGTTTTATATAATGAATATTATCAAATAGGTTCTTGGTCGAACCAACAAAAAAAAAATATAAAAACTTATAAAAAAATATATATTTATTCATACTAAAACAAGAGGCCAACAAAAATCAAATGGACATATACTACAATCACAAAAAAACAATTAAATCAACCTAGTGCACATGTATAATATGTATCACAAATTTAACTTCCAATCAAATTTAAACCAAAAAAAAAAAAATGCAAATACAAAATTATTTAAGTGATGCAATTGCGATGACAATTCAAGAGAGTTAGAAGGCTCCATTGTCTTTTCATTTTGTACGTGGAATTCTACATTTTTTTATTATTCTTCATTAAATAATGGATGCAAATTTTGTAAGTGTTAACGGGCAAATTACACTAACCTGCACTAAAATAAAAATAAAAAATAATAATAATAATTCAATTTATATTTTTGATATAATTATATTAACATCTTTTGAGGTTTTAATTACAGTTGTATGAATAAAAAATGATGTTACTATCTACAATCAACTAAAATGTATTTTTATCTTCATTTATTTCAATGTTTATTTAGTTTCAATCTCTAACTTTATTAAAAAAAAATATTAGTACAATTATTTTAAAAATGAGAGATTAATTATATTTTTTTTTCCAAAATTTATGAAGGTAAGTATAGTTTATCCAAAACAAATATTAAAAACATATTCAGTGTGTTTGGTTTGAGTTTTCTGGATTAAGTTTTTTGAAAACTGAGTTTTTTGGTTTTCGTATTCTTTTGTTTTTAGTGAATATTTTTTAAATTTTAAACTTTTTTTTACTTTTTTAGATACACCTTAGTTAGATATATCTAAAAAGTAAAAAATTTGTGAAAAAATATTTTAAAAAATTAATAAATACAAAGAAATACAAAAAATGTACTGAATTCTTGTATTTTTTTTTTATATTTTTGGTATTTAGTGAATTTTTAAAAGATTTTTTTTACAATTTTTTTACTTTTTAAGTGTATTTATGTTAGGTGTGTCTAAAAAGTAAAAAAAAATGCTTAAATATTAAAAAAAATTCAGTAAAAACAAAAAAATACAGAAAATAAGAAAGTAGAATTTTCTAAAAAGTGTTTTCTGAAAAATGAAAACAAGCAAGCTGATTAATTTTTTTAAAAAAAATTGATGAGTGAATTGTCACCTGCTCCACATAAAAAAAAAATATATATATAATGATAATAATTAAAAAAAAAAGTTTTATCTATAGAAAGATACATTTAGGGTCCGTTTGTTTTGGAGTATAATGGATGAGAGGGGATTAAGATGGAGGTGTGGTTTTTTAGTGTTGTGTTTGTTTGTAGAGTGGGGGGAGGGATTAGGATGGAGGAGGTGATATAGATGGAGGTTGGAAGGAGAATTGGGATGGAGGAGGTGGATGTAGTATTAGAAAAATAGTGATTAGGATGTAGTATTAGAAAAATAGTGAGGGGACTAGAAATTTTTTTATTTTTTATATATTGAGAATTTTTTTTCAATATTACTGTTTAATTTTTTATATTTTTTTATTTTTTATATTTTTTTATTTATTTTTTTTATTTTATATAAAAATAATTTAACAATTCCTACACTAACAACTATCATCAAAACAAATACAATTTTACTTAATTCTCTCACTAACAATCCTCTCACTATTAATCCCCTTACTACGAATCCCTTTCATTCTACCTCTAAAAATAAACGGAACCTAGATGATATCCTAATAGTGTTGTGATTTGTGAAAGAGGTGAAACTCGTAACTTCATATTGAATGATTAAGAAATATAAAAAATATGATAATTTGCAATTAGTGAAGAATACTGTTACATGGCGTTCCTAGACCAACTGCTAATTTTTAGCCATGTGTGTTGGTTGAAGTCTTATTAACTGTTTATTAACATGGTCCAGTCTTTCTTTAATAATGAATTCACAACGAAGTATTTATTTAAGTGTCGTTTGGTAACACTTATGTTTTCAGTTTATATTTATAAAAATTTTAAAAATTCAAATAAAAATTTATTTGATAAATTTTTGATTTATGAATCAGTGGTTTCAGTTTATAAATTTGGCCAAAAAATGTAAACTTAAAAAATGTGTTTCCGTTTTGAGTTTTCATTTTTTTTTTACCACCCAACACTAGCCACCACCCGCCACCATTTTCCACCCCCGTCTTTCGCCACCACCACCCACCCACTCGCCACTTGACACCACTTTCCACCACCGTCTTCTGCCACCTTCTCTAAAATAAAATATAAAATAATAATAATAATAATAATAATATTTATATTTTTATATAATTATATTAACATCTTTTGAGGTTTTAATTACAGTTGTGTGAATAAAAAAAGATGTTACTATCTACAATCAACTAAAATGTATTTTTATCTTCATTTATTTCAATGTTTATTCACTATCTGCATTAGTTTTAATCTCTAATCTTATTAAAAAAACTATTAGCATAATTATTTTGAAAATGTGAGATTAATTATATTTTTTTTTCCAAAATTTATGAAGGTTCAGTATAGTTTATCCAAAACAAATATTAAAAAATTATTAATTTAAAAAAAAATTGATGAGTGAATTGTCACCTGCTCCACATTAAAATAATAATAATAAAATAATTTTTTAAAAAAAAGGTAGTGAATTGACACCACTGTCCTATATGTGACGCAGCCATATGTAGATAAGTTAATGGTTGGTTTTAGGGTGTCGTTAGATAATATCTTAATAGTGTTGTGATTTGTGAAAAATGTGGAATTTGTAATTTTATATTAAATAATTAAGAAATATAAAAAATATGATAATTTATAATTGGTGAAAAATACTGTTCCATGGCGTTCCTAGACCAACTACTAATTTTTAGCCATGTGTATTGGTTAAAGTCTTATTAATTGTTTATTAACATGGTCCAGTCTTTCTTTAATAATTAATTTACAAGGAAGTCTTTATTTAGTGTTTAATAAAATGTTTCGGTCTTTCTTAAATAATTAATTCAGAAGGGATCTAGAGCAGGCATATTACCTAATTTAATAAAGAGAAAATTATTATTCAAGAGAAATTTTTTTTAATTATTATATGTTAGTAAAAAAATTTATAATTTTAATTATTAATATTTATAAAATTTATCATTTTTTTATAAATATTTTTTTAATTCCAACTTATTTGTAATTCTCCCTTTTATAAAATGGCATTCAAAGTTTGTACTCAATCATATAACGTGGCTAATTTTACATGAGATATTATGCGATCGTTTGGCATAAGTTAAACGGAGATTTTTTTGGTTAAAATAGTCACAAAAAGATAAATTAAATTTTTTAGTCTAATAAGATAAAATGCCATATTCAAGCCATAATTATTTCATTTTTTCTTTCACAAAAGTCAAAAAATATCCCAAACGAAACGTTTTAGCCCCATGCTAAAATAACTAAAAAGTCAAAAAGTCAACTCACATCTCAAACAAATCCTAAATTATATAATATTTAAAAGATATGAAAAAAATAAAATAATGGTAACCACTCCACTACTCTAACAATAAGTAATGAAGGGACTATATTCTAATAAAATTTTAAATTTTATTTATTAAAACAGTAGTGCTAGAGGCCTCAAATTTGCGGCCTCGAATTTGCCTCGAAGGTGTTTTTCTTTTTTTTTGACTTTGTGTGTTACTTTTTTTTGTTGATTTTGTTTTTTTTAGGGTGGTTATGTGTAGGGATGTACCAAAAAAATTAGACATTTCGTACCAACTCATCGTATAAAATTATATGACATTAACAAACTGATTAGTCAATTTTATCACTCAACCAGTCCCCACCTAATTGATTCATCAGTTAAACTGGTGGTTAAAATTTATTAATTCTATATAATTTTGTATGATGAGTTGGTACGGGATGTCTAGTTTTTTAACACACCTCTACACATAACTACCTTTAAAAAAAACCAAATTAACACAGCCCAACAAATAAAATAAAATTAAATTAAAAAAAATTTGATCAGTCAATTTTATCATCCAATCAGTCCAACCCAACTCACTTGCAGAATGTCTAATTTTTTAATATATCCCTATACATAAACTACCCTTGCAAAAAGAAAAGAAAAGAAAAGAAAAAAGAGGGGAAAAAAAATCCAAACTAACACTGTCTTAAAAGAAAAGAAAAAAAAATTGGCATTCGAGGCAGATTCGAGGCCTCAAATTCGAGGCCTCGGGCATTTTCCAAAATCAAATAATTGTAACCACTCCATTACTCTGCTACTTTATGCATAAAGAGTAGGTAAATTACACCAACGCTCTGAAATTTTGTATAATTACAAAAATTTCTCTTATAATTTCAATAATTATATTGACATTTCTTGCCCTTTATATTCCACCAAGTGATTATTTGGTAATTTCAGAGTATGGTCATATGGTGTTCTATACTAGTATGATTGATGGAGAAAGTGAAATATTGGTTATTTATATTGAGTGATTGAAAAATATAAGCATAATAAATGATAATTAATAAGGAAGTATGACCACGTGATATTTCAAGATTATTGTATAATTTTTAAATGTAAAGGTTAAATATTAAATTACACTGATCTAACCTATCTACTATGTAAAAATTCGTGGTTTTCTTTTCTTTTTTTTTCTCTACACTGACCATCTCTTTACTGTTTCTTACTCATTCTTCTCTATCTTCTCCTGTTTTCTTCTCAATCATTTTATTCATGTTCTTCTCTTTCTTCCTACAAGACCCATTTTCTCTTTCTAAAAAAACTAGTCTTCACTATTTCTATTTCTCTTAAACCAATGTTCATGACCTCCTCTTTTTACTTCACTTTCTTTTATTATTATCATTATTTATCTGTTGTGGAGATATAATTTTGAGTTGTTTACATGGCCTAGGTGTTAATCGCGGTGCACGGGAGTGATACTGATTGACCAAGGTATGGTCAAACCATATCTAAATCCGAGATGTTTGAATAAGGGATTAGAGTCCTAAATGATGATAGACTCCCTGTTTGAATATGTTAGACTCATGAGAGAGTTAATCATATTCCAAATTGGAGTTCTTAATAAGTGTTATCCCTGAAAAGGATGGAGTCCTATAAACTAAGATTTCTAGGGAAATTGGCCATTGTTGAATATATAAAGGGAGCACCATGTGGATCTAAGGTACGCTTTATTTTATCCTTTACTTGAGAGTTGTTTGTTTACTTGAGCCGAGATATTTGTGAGATTGTTGACTGACTTGATCGTCGAAATGTCTCCGGTCTTATTGTCTCTTTATGTGTAGGCATTAAGCTTTTCTATTTCTGCACGTGTTCTACGACTTATTTCTAGGATCTCAACGAAAAGATTTGATTTGATTGTGAAGTCAAAAATTCAACACTCAAATATCTTCTATTCATTTTCTCCATGGTTGCCCCTGCAACTAACATCAATACTACATAATTTTTTGTTTTCTTTCTATTCTCTTATTTCTCTTCTTTCATTTTCCTCTTCATTTCTTCATCTTTATTATCACTATTCCCATCACTCATACACTCAATCAGAACAATCATACACTTTTCACTTTTGTAGAAAAATATTGTAAAAAGGAATTTGTATTTAAATGGAGAGTAACTGAAGATTAAGAACAACTCATGTAATCATTTTTTTTTTTAGAGAGCATGTAAGTGGAGTTTTTTTTTTTAATATTCTAAAAAAAAAAAAAAAAAGTTAGAGAATTGATTCACTTTTCAAACTATTTGGAAAACTAACCTACTCTTTGAAATCGCACTTTGAAAATATGATTTTGAAATTAAAATTGAATTTTCAAAATACAATTTCACCTTGAAATCGCATGTTGAAAACGCAATATATCTTAGTGAAGTCCATGTCATCATAAATTGTATTTTCAACATGCGATTTCAAGGTGAAATTGTATGCTGAAAATACAATTTCAATTTAAAATTGCATTTTCAAAATGCGATTTTAAAAAGTAAGTTATTTTGTAAATAGTTTGAAAAGTGTAAATTCTCTAAATTAATTTTTTTAAGATTAAAAAAAAAATCCATGTAAGTGGGGAGAAAAAGAGAATAGATTTTGTAGAAACAAAAAGAGAGAAAACCACATTGGTGTATGAAAAAAAAAAGATATACATATATATAATGGTGGGACAAGTCCATCTGATTGAGTTAAAAAACAAATTGTTTTGTTTGAATAGAAAACGAATGTAGACCCGAGAGAGAGAATGTCGGATGGGTTTGACTGTAAAAATTGTGAAGGATGATGGGTTTTATTAAACAATTGTGCATGATGGGTTTGATTAAAAAAATTTGGGTTTGGGAGACTCTGTCAATCTGAGAGATGGGTAAATTTGAGAAAGGGAGAGGAAAGATCTTGAATGTAGGCTGTTGGTTGAGCATGCTGGAATGTGTCCTATATTATTTGGAGTTGTCTCATTTGTATTGATTATAAAGTTCTAATTTTCCTTTCCTTAATACTTGAGTTTTAAGGAGAAGTGTGAGCTGTACTTTTCAATTTGGTATCAGAACTTGGTTGGGCATGTGATTGGTGTGTTGTTTGTTCGGCTACTGTATGTTGTGGTCTCACTCCTTAATATCTGAGTTTTAAGGAGAAGTGTGGGTTGTACTTTTCAATTTGGTATCAGACCTTGGTTGGGCCTGTGATTGGTGTGTCATTTGTTCGGTTACTCTATATTGTGGTCCAGAAGGGTGTGTTGGAATGTGTCTCACATCAGTTGAAGTTGTCCCATCTGTGCTGGTTATAAGGCTCCACTTTCCTTCTTTTTAATACTTGGGTTTTAAGGAAAAGTGTGGGCTGGACTTTTCAATTGAGCAACAACGAAGGACGGTGGGCGGAATTGCGGGTGTGATGGCTAGGGGGAAATGGCTGAAAATAAGTCAGCGTGATGGCTAGAGCTTATGAATTTGTGGGCAATGGTGAAAGATGGTAACGATGGCCGGAGTTGTAGCTGGTGTGATGGTCGGAGCTATAGCTATAATAAGGCGGTGATGAAAGGGTTTGATATGTTTGATAGAAGGATGGGTTTATAGGCAGCAAAGATAGCGGAAATACTGGAGTTGGGAGATGTAGTGGAGTGAAGACGATGATGCCGAAGAAAGTCTGGCGACTATGGTGAGACTGCAGATAGGACTGAGGTCCGGCAAGCGGCCAAGGCAAAGTTTTCTCTCGCCAGTAAGGCGAAGAACACCAATAACTTAACCTATAGCTCCGATACCATGTTATAATACCTGAGAGAGAGAGAGAGAGAGAGAGAGAGAGAGAAATCTATATCATATTGATTAATGTTATAATAATATTATTTGTAACTATTATAAGAGATGATCTATATATAAGACTTATATGGCGTGCTAATTGTTAGAATAGTAGAGAGAGAGGAAAATATTATGTATTGTATATATTCAATCTATCAATTACAATAGGAGAAGCCTGTATATATAGGCCAAGAAACCTAGGTGTACAAGAATAAAAGAGTCCTAAGTATAATAGGAATAGATAACAACTAACACCCCCCTCAAGCTCAAGGTGGTAAGGCAGATAGTAACTTGAGCTTGGAAAGAAGATTAGAGAAGCGTTCTGCAAGATGAGTTTTGGTGAAGAAGTAGGTGGTCTGCTCAGCAGAGGTAACAAAGAGAAGATGAACAGTGCCCCGAGTAATATGCTGGTGTATGAAGTGGCAATCTATCTCAATATGCTTGGTGCGATCATGGAAAATATTATTATGTGCAATCTGAATAGCACTCTGGTTGTCACAATAAAGATTGGTGGCAGAAGAATGAGAAACTCCCAAATCAAAAAGAAGCCAATGAAGCCACACAAGCTCCTAAGTAGTGTCAGCAAGAGCACAATACTCAGCCTCGGTACTAGAACGAACAACAAGAATTTGCTTCTTACTACGCCAGGTAATAAGAGAGGTACCCAAGAAGAAGCAGAACCCAATAGTAGAACGACGGTCAGTAGGATCCCCCGCCAAATTTACATTAGAAAAGACATGAAGCTGTAGAGAAGATTATGCAGAGTAGTGAAGACCATGAAACAAAGTGCCTTTGAGAAAGAGAAAAATGCGAATCACAGCATCATAGTGTGGAGAAAGGAGGGCAGCCATGAATTGACTGACAATGTGAATAGCATAAGCGATGAATAACCGTGAGATAAACAAGACTGCCAACTAGCTGACGATATTTAGTGGCATCAGACAATAGGGAACCTTCAAGAGGTGTAAGATGAGTCTGAGGATCAACAGGAGTAGTGGCAGTCTTGCAATCGGTAAGGCCAACACGAGCCAAGAGATCAGAAGTATACTTGGTCTGGGTAAGAAAGTAACCAGATGAATCTTGAGAAATTTCCAAGCCAAGGAAGTAGCTAAGCAAACCCAAATCTTTCATTTGAAACTGGTGACAAAGAAACTATTGGAGACTAGAAATACCCGCTAGGTCATCTCCAGTGATAATCATATCATTCACATAGAGGAGAAGGAGAATAGTACCACGCTCTGTCTTACGTATAAATAAGGCAGAATCATGAGCACTGGAGGAAAAGCCAAAGTCACAAATGATATAGTTGAACTTGGCAAACCAGGCACGTGGAACTTGTTTCAAACCATACAAAGCACAACAAAGTTTGCAGACTTTGTTTGATGGAACAGAAGAACCAGGAGGAGGTTTCATATAAACTTTCTCAGTGAGATCACCATTGAAGAATGCATTCTTGACATCCATCTGATAAAGACTCCAGTGACGAGTAACAACCATTGCAAGTAAGCTGTGAACGAAAGTAAGACGAGCAATTGGAGTAAATGTTTTTTCATAGTCAATGTCATACTCTTGAGTAAGCCCTCGAGCGACAAGACGAGCTTTATAATGCTCAATGGAACCGTTAGAATGAGTTTTGAGCTTCTAAATCCATTTGCAACTAATAGTACTCTTTCCAGGAGGAAGATCAACCACATCTCAGGTATGAGTTTTATCGAAAGCCTACAGTTCATCAATCATAACTTGTTGCCAAAGAGGATTAGAACAAGCTTCTTGATAGGAAGTAGGCTTATGAGAGGAAAAGGCAGTGGAACCAACAATATAATCACGGAGAAGAACAGAAGGTTGCTTTACCTGTGTGGAATGACGCTCTGGTAGAGGAGGAACCTCAATAGGAGAAGGTGTAGGGCCATCAGCAAACACAGGATCCTCAGGATGGACAATAAGCGTAGGCAGTTGTGAAAGCATGGAGTCAGAATCTGCCTCAAAGTCATCAAAAAACAAGTCTATAGAGAGATCAGTAAAGATCGATGAGTGGGTGGACTGTGGTAAGTGAAACTTGGAAAGATTTGAGAACATTTTGCGTTCCCAGAAGACCGCATGACGGGAAATACGAAGTCGCTAGGAGATAGGATCCTAACAACAACACCCTTTATGTTCTATACCATACCCTAGAAAACAGCAAAGACGAGAGCGAGGTTCTAGTTTAGTTTGTTCATGAGACTAAAGTAGAACAAAACAAGCAAAACCAAAAATTTTAGGAGTGGTGTAGTCAGGAGGAAAACAATACAAGTACTCATAAGAGGAAATATTAGCTATGCCAGGTATAGGTACACGATTTATGGTGTGGATGGCAGTGAGGGCAGCTTCCCCCCAAAACTGTTCAGGACAAAAAGATGAGATGAGGAGAGCTCAGGTAGTGTCTAGAATATGACGGTGCTTCCTTTCGGCTCATCCATTTTGTTGGGACGTGCCTGCACAAGAGCGATGAGATAGGGTACCATTAGCCTGAAGAAAAGACAGAAATTCAGAATCCAAGTACTGTTTAGCATTATCAGAACAAAATATTTTAGTAGTACGAGAAAACTGAGTGTGAACCATGACAGAGAAATCGTAATAAATTTGTTTAAGTTTAGATCAATTTTTTAGAAGAAAAAATCAAGTATAACGAGAAAAATCATCAACAAAAATCACAAAACATCTTGACCTCCCCATGGTCGGTGTGGGGAAAGGCCCCCAAATATCTGAATGCACATAATAAAAAAGAGTAGTAGACATAGAAGTACTGTTATTAAAAGATAAAGCAGGTTGTTTAGCAATTTGACAAGATAAACAATCGACATCTTCAAGACGGACACGACCTAACTGACCACTAGAAACTAAAGTTTTCAAACGACTAAAAGAGACATGTCCTATGCGACAATGCCAAAGCTGTAAAGAAGACAATGAAGAAGTAGATGCAGCAGTAGATGATGTAAGGAGAGCAGTAGTAGATGATTTGTGAGGAATGCGAAGATAGGTAAGCTCAAACAGACGTCCATGCTTACAGCCTATCCCAAGGATCTGTTTCGTCTGAGGGTCCTGCACCAAACAACCATTAGCAGAAAAGGTAACGGTTAGATCAAGTTCACATAACTGACCAGCAGAGATAAGGTTCAAATGAAGAGCAAGAATGTGATAAGCATCAGAAATAGACACAGTAAAACTAGAAATGTGACCAGTGTGACAGACAGTCATATGAGAACCATCAGCAGTATGTATGATGGGGACAGAGGATGATGATGATAGAGAAGAAAACATAGTAGAGTCAGAAGTCATATGATTACAGCATGCGGAATCAAAATACCAGGGAGAATTACCTGAAGTCACTGAAAGAGCAGTAGAGGGAGCAGTATCAGATTTGGTAGGCACGTGTTGGATGATGGACTGAACATCATCCATAGAGAATGAAGGAGTAGCAAAATCAGTGGAGTGGTGAGGAGAAGAACCTTCAGAGGCAATAGCAGCAGAGCGAAAACCTTAACCAGATTTGGACTAATACCCACAACGAGAAGACCCTTTCTTGGAGAGGGCTCGAGGACAATGGCGTTGGAGATAACCGGGAGCAGTCTTACAGCAAGTAAAGCATTCGTGAACTTGGCACTGAACAAAAGAATGAGTAGCTGGCAGGTCACGGTTGGAACAATATTGGCATGAACTAGCAAGCTGTGAAGATGAGGAATGCTGTGAGGATGACGTAGCAAGAACATAATCCATATGCTGAGATTTGAGAGTCCCAAATCGAGTCTCCTCTAATAATAGTTCAGTAATGGCTTGCTCTAAAGTGGGCAAGGGAAAACGATGGAGTAATGAAGCACGTACGGGCTCAAAAGTACTATGAAGAGCCATAAGGAACTGTAATAGTTACTGATGATTCCGATAAGTAATAAACATCTGTGCATTCTCAAAATATGCCCATGTAGGCTCAAAAAGAGCTAGCTGGTCCCAAACAGACGACATCTGGGATAAGAATTCATTGATAGACTGACCCGGTGCCTGGTACATATGATGAAGAGTCTGCAACAGTTGATATTGATGAGCATGGCTAGTGGTTTGATAACAGTCCCTCAAGAAATCCAAAATTCTTTGGTAGGGGAAGTAATTTGAGCATCATCTTGGAACTGGCCAAACTAGAGATGAATTGAGGGAACTGAGGTAACTCGGAACCAGGTGATAATTTGATAATTCTTACTTTCCTATTCGTCAAGACGGTCATCGAATGCAGAGTTAGTCTTATCAGCTTTTTGGTTGGGTTTGGGAAGAGCACCAGTAATAATGTACCAAAGGCGTTTCCCTTTGATGAAGCAATGGAAAGCTTGGGCTCAACTAACATAATTTGACCCCATCAAGGATAACAGAAACAGAGTGAATGTGCTCGGTACGATCCATAATGCTCAAACAATGCCACACAAAAAAAAAAAAAAAGATGGTGCTTTTTAGAGGCTAATTTTGCCAAAATAGAACATACCAGTGGATTCAGAAGGCCGAAAATAGGTGGGATAGGGTCTGAACGAGCCAAACACACGACCAGAAAAGGCAGCAAAGCAGCTGTTCAAAGTTGTTTGACCAAAAAAGGAGTACCAACACTAGGGCTGACGTCACAACAAGGAGAGCTAACGTCAGAAACGCGCGGCGCATGTTAGCAGAGGTGCGCGTGCCATACGATAGCAAGAAGTAGCAACGGCGCACAGTCAACCAAGGCTGACGTCAGTGATGACGTCAAAACACGCGGCTCACATTAGCAGGTGAGGCCGTGGTGCAAGATAGCTCGTGATTAGAGCAAAGGCGTGTGAATGCGCGTAGGAGACGACACAATGTGTGCCTGATTTCTGGCGGAGCATGGCGGCACGTTTGGAGGCAAGTGGAGACGATTCGGATGGCGTTAGCTTCGTCTTGAAGAGACGAAGATGATCATATAGGCCGATCGTTGAAATAGGAAAGGACGAGATATGCAAAAACTAACGTGAGAATGAATCAATCTGCCAGAGAAGAAAGAAAGAGAAGAAAAAAAAGGTGATGAAGACGAAGAGGAGGCTAGGAGAAAACTCTAGGCTCTGATACCATGTTAGAATAGTAGAGAGAGAGAAAAATGTTATGTATTGTATGTATTCAGTCCATTAATTACAATAGGAGAAGCCTGTATGTCATGCCCCAAAATTTGGATAATTAAATATTAAATTAGGACTAAACCCCAATCAATATTCCATCATCAAAATCCTAGGGGTGAAACAAAATCTAAACGTTCACATCTCCAAAGGATTTAAGTAAATTTCCATCCTCAAAAAATTACAAGAGATAAAAAAAAAACTAACAAAATGCTAACTAAACCATCCACCATAATTTCATAACTAACCAATACCTCCAACATTAAAGTAATAATAAATAGTCGAAATAACTTAAATACTGTAAAGTTCAAAACTATGACAAATTATCAAAATACTAAGGTCATAAAAAAAAATTAAATACATAAACTAATATCAACCCTAAGCTCAGGAAAACAAAAGAAGTCCAAACGACATGTCCTACGATCATAGTTATTTCTTGTCACCATCATAGTCCCAACTAATCCTGTAAAGGAAGCTCGGCTGCGCTAAAATAGAATGCACCCGATTTGCCAAGAGACAAAACGGGTCAGTACACAGGTATACTGGTATGAGTACAAGATTTGACACCTACGTGTCCACTAAACACCAACAAAAAGTACATTAATTCTTGTTACGAGACAAGACAAGTAGTTCCACTCGCACCAAGACGAATGGGTAGTTTCTCGAGATACGGTAGCATTTAGTTTCTTGCCCGTACACAACGAAATATAAATTTAATATAAAATAAAAAAAATAGAAATAAAAATATGGTGGGTCATCCCTGTATAAAAATTTAGTAAGACCCACCATCCTGCAAAAAAAAAAAAGGTTAGTATAATTTAATCATAAGTAACTTGCTGAAAAAGTATAAAAATGCACCGTTTCATACTTAAATAATTCGAATTGACCAAAACTCAAAGAACAAAAGTTGTACAGAATAAAATTTCCGAAAAGGTAACATGGACAAATTTAGTAGAAACTGAACAGATTAAGATAAAAACTTAATAGAAAATCCTAACCGAAATTCGATCAAAAAATCTAGAACTGAAAATGAAAAGAAACTGTTGTAAGATGATTTTTTTCAAAAAAGTGCAAAACACGAAAAATGTTCAGAATAATGTTTTACTTTAATTCAACTAAAACCAATAAAAATGAGCTCGTTTCGTGGGTTAAAATAGCCTCTAAAATCTGTATTGCTAAAATGAATCAAAACTACTATAACCAAGATCTTCCGATTAGAAGTTCTAATCGATCTTTTTAATAAAAAGTTAAAACACAAAAATTGTCTAGAATCACGTATACATGCCTTTGCTCAAATTTCATAATTTATCGAGGTCGTTTACTATTTTTCAAGATGTACAAATCAATACAATTCACATTATATTAATAAACTCATAATTAAATTCTTTGTACCTTCACTCCACCACTTCAGCCTCTACTTCCGGTCTACACATATATCCCATGTGCCTCCCGTATACCTAAGACCACTTCGAAGCCAAACTTGCACGGGGATATTGTCCCGAGTTTGACCCACACTCCCCAGATCGTTAGTATATACGTACGCACGTAAATCAAAGCACTCGTCTACTCATGAGAACGAGGTAACAATATATATATACACAATCTCTCATCTACTCATGAGAACAAACATAACAAAGCCAAGCCTAATGCATTCAAATAAATCTCATAATCCTCACTTTTTTTTTATACTAAACTCTTTCTCACCAACACTCAAATAAAACAACAATCCATGGAGTCATGTTGGAGTGTAAGGAATTTATCTATGGGTTCCTAATTTATTTTAATTTTATAGATTCATGAGCGTGATTACAATCATAAAATAAATACATATAAAAATGATGAAATCAATCCATCATCTACATGTAAATACAAAATCAAACCAAAATCAAATAAATAAAAATAACAAATCAATCCACATCTAATCAATATCTATGGATTCTAAGTTTATTTCAATTTCATATGATCATGAGTGTGATTATAACTATAAAATAAATACATAAAAAAACTCTAAACCTTACATACACAACTAATCAAAATAATTAAAATCAATCCATCATCTTCATGTAAATAAAAAATCAAACTAATATCAAACAAATAAAAATAACGAATTAAACATAAATCAAAGGAATTGAATTTTGTACTCACAATATTATTTTGAAGATAAAAAAATTACTTAAAAAAATGAATAGAGCCATCAAAATAAAACCCTAATCTTTTTTCTACTTTTTTCCTCTTTCTCGGCTCTCTTCTTATTAATTAATCTCTCTCTCTCTCTCTCCCCCCTCCCCCTCTCTCACGGCTGTCGCTTTCTTTTCTTTTTGTTTTCTTTCTTTTTTGTTTTGTTTACAAGATAACCTAATTGATTATCTATATAATAAAGCAGAACGAATTTTGAAAATATCCTAGAAACAATTGTCCTACTAAGACATTTCAATGATTATGATTCATTTATCAATCTACATAGATGGCTGAGATTATCCCTTAAATATATATCAAGAAAAATGCTTGAGAGCTCTAGGACAAGAGCTCTAGGACAAGAGCTCTAAAGCATGCACTAATGACGTGGAGCTGTGTGGGATCCAATTTGGTGTGATGTTTTAGCTTGAAATATATATATATTTTTTCTTGTTTTTTGGACATGCCAGCTCAGTAGAGCTCTTTTTAGAGCTCTACTTTTAGAGCTGTAGATCATTGTTGATATATCAATATATACCTACACTTATTTCCCGCCCAAAAAAATAATGAACTTCCTACTTACCCATGTCTCCCCTCTATTATATCTTTATCTCTCTCTACTCACCTTCCCGCTTGCCCATTTCTCCCCTCCCTTCTATCTTTATCCCTCTCCCTTCTCTGTTCTCATTAGTTTGTTCTTGCGATCAGATTGTAACCGACGCTTCTCTTCATCACAAGGTATTCCTGTCCTCCTCCCTCTCTCTGTTGTATTTTTCTCCCTGAAATACAATCAGTTTCTGAACTCCTTTCTCTGTTCTCATCAGTTTGTTCTTGCGATCAGATTGTAACCGACGCTTCTCTTCATCACAAGGTATTCCTGTCATCCTCCCTCTCTCTGTTGTATTTTTTTCCCGAATCTGTTCTCATCAGTTTGTTCTTGCGATCTGTTTCTGAATGATCAAATTGTAGAAACTGATTAAATCAGAAAATACTCGCCAATAACAGATTAATCTCATTTAAGTGAATCAATCTGCAGAAACTGATTCAATTCCACTTTAATCAGTTTGTTCTTGTGATCAGATTGCGCCGCTGGTCATCATCACCACTCGCAAGGTTCCCTCTCTCCCACCCTTGGTTGTTCCCTTCGCAAGGTAATTTTGGTCTCTCTCTGTTGTATTTCACATTCGAAGGAAATAGGTTATGCTTTAGGGTTTTTCTCTGTCAATTTTCTTCGAGCTTTGACAATTTTCTTTCAAATTGAATTCTGACAGGTCGAAATCACTATCTGCTCCAAAATTGAATTCTGAAATCGTGATTGTTTTCTCCTCCTCATAACGTTTCTGATTCAAAATTCCCTTTTTAAATAATCGGTATGCCTTAAGTATGAACATATTACTAGGATGCTAACTTTGGTCTCCATTGGCTCTAATGTGGCCCAGTTATGGTGTCTCTTTTTAGTGCAATTTTATCCAAATGAAATGAATCACATTAAAGTTTTAATATGTTAAACAAGTCATCCTTTATTACTAATTTACTCTACAATCAAAATGACTGTAAAGATAAGACTGTCCTGTGAGTCATTCTTCATTTTCTTTGAAGATTTCAGGTGAGAAAAATAGCTCTTGCATTTTTTGAGGTAACAGGTCCTTTTTTGGAGGTTGATTTCTGGGTTTGTGATCCATTTTCTTAATTGGGTCTGTGATTAGTTCTTAATACTGTTTATCTGTGATCAATTTCAGTTGGGTTTTAGTTATAATCTTTGATTTCAGATGGGTTTGACTAATCCAGTGATGATGATTTGGGGTTCATGGTACTTGAAAATCAGTGATAATTTGAGAGGTTTAATCTGTTTTGACTCGGGTGTGTCGTTGATTTCGAATCAGATGTTTGGGGGTTAAATTAATCTTAATCAGTTGTTAAATTTTGGGCTATTGTGTATGCCTTATGTATGAACATATTACTGGGATAATAACTTTGGTCTCCATTGGTTCTAATGTGGCCCAGTTATGGTGTCTTTTTTTAGTGCAATTTTATCCAAATGAAATGAATCACATTAAAGTTTTAATATGTTAAACAAGTCATTCTCATATATACATATACCTTGAACTGATGATAAAAATCAATGTCCACGTCCGCATTACTGCCATCGCTAATTTTACCTACCATTTAACATTTTTTAATACATTAAAATTATATATTGAGTTATGCAATTTTTGTGATGAAAAATAAAGATTGTCTTCGTCTTCTATAGAGATTTATCTGGTTATACCTTCAATTAAAACTTTAGGTGTACTTCTACATTATCATTGAACGTTATTTTCATTTTTTTTACATATTTTATCTCACAATTATTTGTGTTGTGTTATGAAATTTATTACATTTGTGCTTACTAAAGCTATTAGATGGATTTAATGTAAGAAGTGCAAATTATTTCAAGTGACATATCTTCTCTCTATCTGCTCCCAAAGAATTTTCATATTTTGATTGGAAAAAATATGAATGATATTTGGTGATTGGTGAAGTAGGCTCAGAAATTTTATCTTCGGGAATTGACACATTTAGTGAGGTCAATTGACCGATACTAATGTATGTGGCATAGTGGCATGATCTATGGTTCAATGCAACTGATAAAGTAATGGGTAAAAATAGACAAAATATTTTTTATTTTTTAAAGCAACTTGATGCTTTGGACAAAAAAGTATCAAATTGCTTCTTAATATAAAAATGTCTAATATCACATTATTTTGCACATATCTATCCTAGCAATTTATACTATTATTCATGAATTTCCTTCTCCTTTTTTACCAAGTAGCCTTCTCTTCTTATGTCAAGTGTTAATTTCTACTAAGACTATTTACTTGACTTCCTAAAAAATACTTTCATTACTAAAACAACATAAAAAATATAATATGAATTCAAAATTAAAATTTATATTTTAATTACACCTATCGGGGTAGACTCATGTCCTATTTTACAAAAATCAATTAACATAAATTATTAATATTGGTATCATATCCTTTACACAGTATAATTGTTTTAGAGAGGGTTAATTTTATTTAGCCTTTCTGCACATCCATTTTCGGGATCAAAAAATAATTGTTTTACAGAGGGGTAATTTTATTCTTCATATATTACAAAAAAATAAGATAAATTCAAATTCATATGAATTATTAGAGCAATAATAATTGAAAAACAATAAAAATAAATAACTTAACAACGTCCAAACTTTCCATGTCAAAACAACCTTCTTAGTAACATTGTTGTTAATGAGCACAAGCACATTCAACACACAACTACTAAAAACTAGTAGCTAAAAGAGGAATATTACCGAGTCAAGAAACAGAGGCTGATCGCCTCCCAAGAAGATTTGGTTTCCATGGATTTGTAACTTTTTTTTCCTTTATATATTGTTTCTATTGGTAAGACATATTGCTGATGTGAGATTCCTAACTCAGAGAATAACTTCTTGGTGCCACACATGATGGATGTGTAGATTTGTCCATTCATTGATTTAAGATATGGAATTTTATTTATTTATTTTTAAATTGTGGTTAGGTGGCCAAATCTCAAGGTGACAAAATACCATATGCTAAATTGATATCTAAAATCATCTCAGTCTTATTAATACAATCTGCAAAATTTGAGTGGAACCTGTGAAAGATTGTTTGCTGAATGGAAGTTTGTTGTCCTGTTAATCGAATTTAATGATGGATTGGCAGATTTTTGTGAAGTTATGTATATACATTATGTTCCATTTTTTTTTTTTTTTGTGTGGAAATGTTCCATTGTATTTTTCAATGTGTTGGGTTAGTTTTACTTGAGAGTTAGTATAAATTGCTGATTAAACATTTTTTTTTTGGTGGCATACATTTATATTTGGACTTTCTAAATGATAATAATAAATTTAAATTTAATTTCTACACTATAAAATTGAAGTCAGTTGGGGAAGAGAAGAGTTCAAATTTGGACAATTGTTGTGTTCCCATTTTAGTACTCTTCATGTTGCTAGGGTTGATTTTAATTTTATCATTGTAATGTGATTGTTAAAATACATCATCGAACAACCATAATTATATAACCAAACATTTCAGGTTGAAGTACAATAGTTATGGACAATATCACTATTTTCGGTCAAGTAAGTGTTCTTTTTTTTTTTCTTCTTTTTTTTTTCTCTCCCTCCATAGAAATTTAAATACCTCTCTTATAATGTAAGGCCTATTTATTTATTTATTTTAAACTTATCATATCTAATTTTCTTCTAATAAATGCTTTTTTCCTCATACTTTATAGGTGGATGAAGACTTACGCCGAACGGTAATATCAAGAAAGAAATGATTTTTTTTTCTTATTTATGTGTACAAAATTTTATTTATCACTCTAAAGTTTTTGTATATATAGATTCAATTTCTTCAAGAAAGAAATGTTAATGTTGTTGTAGGCGATGAGCGTGACCTTAATACTATTCGCATTCGTGAGGTAAGCCTACAAGTAACTTATATCCGCATGCATTTTCTTATCATTTTAAAAATATATTTGAATTATATATTCTACTTATTTTTTATGGGGAAAGGAAAAGGAAAAACGCAAAGCAATATCAAAGGAGACAGAAAAGGCTATCCCTTCTGGCAAAGGAAAGGAACATGCAAATCCCGTAGTATGGTTTCTCAACATTTTCAAAAAGTTTGTTTTTCGAATATTTATTATTTTTTTTATATATATTTTTGTTAGAATTGCATAGTGTCATATACTCTTTTTTATGTATATTTTTATGAGTTATTGTTTTTAAAATATTTATTCAATTGTTTTGACTGATTGTAAAATATTTTTCTAAACCATGTTAAAGTAAGCATTTGTACAATATGTTAATGCATTTATTTGAACATTAATTTGAACACATGTTGCAGTTACAACATATCATAATAAACATATAAGAGAAGAAAACGAAAAATGAAATGAAGTTTTTAATTATAGAATATAGTTTTTTTTTTTAATTTTAATTTTACTTATAATATAACGGAAAGAACATGAAGAACGAAGAGGGAAGCGGAAACTAGAAAACATTACTCACTAATATTCACATTATACGTACTCAATGATCTAATATTTATCTTTTCAACGTAGGACAAAAAAGATGAGTGCAATTAGCAACATGAGTGTGGTCTCTAAAAAAAATAATAAAGCCACGCAGAATTATAGGAGGTGTATGGAAGATTGGTTAATTCAGTAAGTTATTTTAATTTTTTGGTTACTTTAGTAGGTTAAAATAATTATGTTTAGCAAGATTCTTCAATTTTTTAATAATTAGATATGATGCATATGAGAGAAAAAAATGTAAAATGATTAAATACATTTTTAACTTATTTTTTCTTTTAATATTATTTTAATCAAAAAAATATTTAAATACATATGACTCAAAAAATGTTTGAGGTGACATTGTTTAAATACATTATAGATATATATAGATTTTTCTCATAAATACACTAAACTTTATATATGATGCAACTCAAATCACATTTTAAAATTTTAAAAATGTGTTATATAGCGATCCTGGGTTTACCCTTGTTGTACAGTGATCCGGACATGTGTCCGTAGATGTTGGTAGTTGTTTATTATCTTGTTTGCATCCTTTTTACTTCATATTGAGTTATAGGATGTGTTGGGCAGGTTTGTTTCAGGTTGGTTGTGTTTGGGAGCCTAGTGTTGCTGCCCAGATTTTTGGTCCTTCGCTCGAGCCAAGAGTTTGTCGCTCGAGCGAGAGTTGAGTTTGTGTCTGGTGGGTCGAGCCACAGTGGCTTCGCTCAAGCGAGCGCTTGCACCTGGTTCTGGACCTGAGAGTTGTGTTTCTTGGCTCGAGCGAGATTGTCTTGGCTCGAGCGGTCTGGTTTGCTATTCGCTCGAGCGAGAGGTCTGTCGCTCGAGCGTGCTTGTGGTTGCAGACCTGAGGGTTCGAGTTGTTGGCTCGAGCGAGCATTCTTTCGCTCGAGCGCACTTTTGAGTTTTTGGCTCGAGCAAGAGCTTCTTGGCTCGAGCGAGGGTTTTATGTGTCTGGTCGCTCGAGCGACGAAGGCTTCGCTCGAGCGAGCGTGTTTTATATTAGCGGACAGTAGCGTTTTAAACATCACTTTTTCACCTTTTCTTTTTGATCAAACCCTAGATCCGAGACTCTCTCTCTCTACACTTACATTCTCTCTAAGAATTGATCTCCCTAGAGTGTGAATCTAGCCTAGGGCCTTTGTTAAAAAGATAGAGGGCAACTATTAAACAGATTTAATCTGAAAAAGTTGGGATTTGGAACACGTTGATCTTCGAGTCTTCATCTCCTTTTTGGCTCAAACTTCGAGGTAGGGATATCCTACTCCTCTCTATGGGTTTTGTCTTTAAATTTTGGCATTTTGAGATGTTGGGGTTGGTTTGGTTATTTTGTGAAAGTTTGGGGCTTTTGTGTAATTTTACAAAAGTTGGGGTTTTATTCATAATAAACCTGAATGCATGTTTGGCATAGAGAAATGGAATGAATGTTAAACCATTGATGAAAATGGGACCTAAGGGTTGAAATGTTAATTATGGGAATTGACCTAATTACATTGTTTAATTAATTGGGATAATTAATTGAGAGAAATGAGGAAAATGAAATGTTGATTGAATATCCATTGTGCATTTATTTTCTGTTTAGAAATAACTGCTTTGGGCTATCGGTGGAGGATAGTCGTGATTGTTGTAGACAATGCATGATGATTAGGCAAACTGAAACTAATCAATGAAGTGTGTCATGGAACATGACGGTTGATAGAATACATTAACTATATGTATTGAGTGATTGTATATAGAACCATTGTGTTTGTATACGTTATGTGTAGAGGAGGAGATGGGGGATGTACTTCGCGGTTTAGTGGAAGATAGGAGATGTACCTCTAAACCGGATAGTATTGGGAGAAGATAGGGGATGAACTCCGTAGATACAGGTCATATGCTTGTCTAGAAAAGTGAAGATAGAGCTTATATGCTTATCTTTGTGATGTGTGGATATAGCTTTTATGCTTATCTGTGGATATTGTTGTTATACATATCTGTTGAGAATGTGGGTAGTGCTTATATGCCTATCTGTTGAAAAAGGGAAAATGAAAAGTAATTTGGACTCATAAGTCGTATGACATAAATATGTGATTTATGTGATTGTATCAGTGTTGGCCATCTATCAATTGCTAATATTTTAGTCATTGTTCATGGTTGGTTTAGTGTATTTCTACTGGGCTGTGGCTCACCCTATATGGGAATATCATTTTCAGGTGCAGGAAGCATGCCACCTCCAAGGACTTAGCTTGGGAGGCTAGAGGCGGATATAATGTTGTCGTTTTACTTTTGATGTATTACATGTAAATACAAGCCAAGGGCTTAAAGTGTATGAGTTAGTACTCCTTTTTGTGTAACCAAGTGTTAACTTGGAAAGCTGTAAGCCCGTAGGGCATTTTGCTTTTGTTGTTAACATGTAATACTTATGTAATAAGACTCTGAAGATATGGAAGAATGTGGTTATTTCATATGTTAATGAATCTCTTAATTGATGGGTTTAATGCTTTTATTTTGAGGGCGTTACATGTTAACATACGGCGATTTTAAATTCTATACTTTTTTTACATGGTGAAATTCTATAAAAAATTCAAATATGAATTAATATTTTAACTTAAACTTTTAGCAATGAATTTGATAAATTACATTTTAACTTAAACGAACCGCCATCATACAATACCTGCTGAAGTCACTGCTAACGGTGGTGTTGCTGTAGATGGCGGAGGAGTTTTATATTGCAGTGAAATTATTATCGTCTTGAATTGATTTATTATAATTGATTTTTGTAGCAATGAAATTATTATCATTTTGAATTAATTTTTTTGTAAAGGATGTGATACTAATATTAATAATTTATGTTAATTGATTTTTGAAGAATATGTGTACCAATATTATTTACACCGTGCCTTTAGGCATTGGTATACACTAGATGGATAGGGTCTTTTTGGCATTTGGTGAAATTTCATGAGTTTTTTTCCTCCCTTTTTAAATTTTATCAATACACGCATTGGTTCTTATGTGACTAACAACTCAACCGAGCGAAGAAGAAAAGTTAGTTAAGCTTTTGAGAACAAATACATGATAAAAGGGAAGCAAGAGATGGGACAATCTTCATATTTTATGCATCTAATTATATAATATTCTCATTTTAGGCACACAATGATAATGTGTTATCAAAAGCTGCATTGGCTCAACGTACATGACGAGAACGTGAAAAAAATCAAAACTCATGTTCTGCATACCAATTAGGACAACGCATACGACGAGAACGAGAGAGATCAAATGAATGTATTAACCCAAGACAACTTTCTGTAACACCCAATTGGTAAACAACTCAGTTTAATTCTTGAAATATATACTCTCACTATTACCACTTTATTATACAGATTTTAATTTATTCACAATTCATTTTTGTAGGCCTGCTCCTACAACCCCATCTAGAAATGTTGGTGTGGTCATCCGTGATGAGCACGACCTTAATGTTATTCATATTTGTGCGGTAATTACAAAATCAAGTAAAACATTGTATGTATTTTTATTTATATAAGATTTTTTTTTAAATCTTTTCAATATTTTATTTATATTTGTTAGGCAAAAAAAAAAAAGAAAAGGTCAACCCAATGTCTAAGGGAAAAGAAAAGGTGACTCCTTCTGGCAAGAGAATGACAAATACATGTCAAGTGGTATATATTCCTTTTAAAAAATATGAAGCAAAACTATGTGAATTTGTTGCTTTATGTTTCTGCCCGTAGAATGATTGTAATATATTTTCCTATAATTTGCTGTTATTTATATGTGTTTTCCAAATTTATTTATTTTTATCTAGCATAGATACATGTGCATTTATAATGTAACATGTGAAAAGAATAAGAAAAAAAAAACGAAGATATAAAGACAAACTATGTAATGAAAGAATAAACTATATAAGATAGATTTTTATTTCTTCTTTATTTTTTTTTATAAAAAACAAAATGTATAAAGAAAGAAATAAATACAGATAACACTATTAAAGGTATAAAACAAATAAAATATAAAGCAAAATTAAGAGAAACAAAATAAACAAGAAGATATTTCATGTTAAGTACAAAATATCCACATATTTTGCACCAATGACAAAATATTTTCATTTTAGGCACAAAATGATAATGTAATATCAAAAGCTGCTTTGGCCCAGCGTGCACAACGAGAGCGTGAAAAAAATAAAAAGTCATACTTTCAATGCTCGCAACGAGAACAACAGGGATCAGAAGAATGTATTCAACCAATACACCCTTCTTTAGCACCAAATCGTCGCAATTGCACTTGCCTGGAATGGGAAACAATAACTGAAGATTCTCATTTGACACAAAAATGAGCAATGGTTGCCCATCATTCTACATGTTCGTTTTCTATGCCAAACACGTCTTTACCTCCACAAAGGAGTCGGTAAACTACTATGTCTAATCTTGAAATACATATTCTTACCATTTTGTTTTATATAATTTTATTTATACACAAACATTCGTAGGTCTACTTCTATAAATCAATTTCTTAAAGAAGATCTATGTACTGATGATGAATTAAAAGATATGCCTATGAGTACATCAATTGATGCCCGAGCACACAACAATTCTTGCCGCCATTATCTTGGCAAGATGGACGTATTATGTCCTTATTGTTCAGGCTTACATTGGATGGATGAAAAATTGACCAAATCATCTATAAAGCCTCCCTTATTCGGAACTTGCTATTTGGAAGGGAAGATTAGGCTACATTTACTTATTACACCTCCTCCATCACTTCAAGCGTTGTATGATGGGAATAATGATCAATCAAAATCCTTTCGAGGTTATACTCGATTGTACAATGCAACCAATGCTTTTACAAGTCTTGGTGCAACATTGGATCCTAGAGTACTCAGTGGAAGGGGTCCTATATCATTCACAATTCATGGGGAATTACGATATTGAACAGGATCACTACAACCACAACCAGGACAGGATGCGAGTTATGCTCAATTGTATATCTGTGACCCTGATTCAGCGTTAGAAATTCGTAATCGTAGAAATCCTAACTTGAGAAGGGATGTGCTCAAGACTATTCAGGATAGTTTGTTGCAAGTCAATGCATTTGTATTTACATTTCGCCAAGCTCATGCCATTTTACATCAATTAGACGCGGCATGACACAATCTACCTGCTCATCTTCATTACAATTCAACAACTGATCAACGTCGGTATAACTTACCAACTGCAGATGAGATTGCGATTGTAATACCAGGTGATGGAACAGAGGTAAGTGTAATGAGAGATATTATCTTACATTTCCAAGGAAATAATGAGTTTATGCAAATTAATGAATGTCACCCAGCATACTTGCCATTACATTATGTTCTATTATTTCCTTATGGTGAGCTTGGATGGGAACCTGAGTTGAAATTGTGGAATGTTCAATATGATCGACCTTCAACTGATTGACTTACTTAAATGGATTTTTATAGTTATCGTTTGTTTGAACGACCCACTGAGTATTCAACTATTTTGAGAGATGGGAAACTATTTCAAGAGTTTTTGGTAGATGCTTGGGCCACAACTAAGCAAAATCGATTGACATACTACAAGCTTAATCAAGGGAAACTTTGGGTTGAGCTTTACCAAGAGTTGTCAGATATTGATCCAGATTATGTGTGACCTGGTCAAATTGGTCAAAGGTTTGTTTTGCCATCTTCATTTACTGGTAGTCCTAGACATATGTTTGAAATCTTTCAAGATTCAATGGCTATCACGCGATACAACCAACACCCAGATATTTTTCTTACCATGACTACAAACCCTAATTGGCCAGAAATTACTTCAGCATTATTATCATATCAAAAACCTATTGATCGTCCTGATTTAATTACTCGTGTTTTTGAGTTGAAGAGAAAATATTTGATGAATGAGATAGAAGCAAATAAAGTGTTTGGAAATAAAGTTGCACATGTTTTTACAATTGAATTTCAAAAACGAGGCCTCCTCCATATGCATGCACTTTTATTTCTTAAGGGTCTAGACAAAATTCGGACATGTGCTCAAGTAAACAAATTGGTCTGTGCAGAATTTCCAGACCCAAAAGATGATCCTATGCTTTTTGAAACTGTCAAATGTTGTATGGTACATGGACCATGTGGTGCTCGAAATCCGCATGCACCACGTATGGAAAATGGTAGATGCAGTAAGAGATACCCTCGAGCTTTCACAGAAACAACAACTATGGATCAAGATGGATACTCCATCTATCGTTGTCGCAATAATGGCCAAGTACATACTGTGAGGAGGCAAGAAGTTGATAACAGGAATGTCGTACCATACAATGCATATCTTTCTAAACTTTTAAACTGTCATATAAATGTGGAAGTATGCATCGGAATGAGATGTGTCAAGTATATACGTAAGTACACTTATAAGGGTTATGATCGTACAACGATGGTGTTGGGATCGATAAATGAGATTCAACAATATCTCGATGCAAGGTATATTGGACCTCCAGAAGCTGCTTGGTGAATATTTGGTCATCCTTTGCATACAGAGATACCAACAGTTGTACGATTGGCACTTCATTTACCTAGAATGCGTCGCGTTGTTTTTAACCTAGAAGAGTCATTAAAAACGATTCAATCTAGAGCTGGTCAACAAATGTCAACTCTTACTGGCTTCTTTGCATATTATGCTGCCAGTGAAGATGAATGTCCATTCACTTATCAAGAATTTCCGCAGCATTTTGTATGGCTCAAGTTAGAAAAGAGATGGAAATCAAGAGAAAGAGGATATGCAATTGGTAGAATGTACTTTTCCAGTCCTAATTGTGGTGAAAGATTTTATCTGCGTTTGTTACTAATTGTTGTCAAAGGACCAAAGTCGTTTCGGTCTTTACGCACGGTCGATAATGTTGTGCATGATACATTTAAATTAGCATGTGTTGCAAGGGGGCTTTTAGAAGATGATGAAGAATGGATACAATGCTTGAAAGAGGCTGTAGTTATGAAAACTGGATACCAATTGAGAAGATTGTTTAGTGTTATTCTCACCCAATGCTCTCTACTAAATCCATGTGCATTATGGAATCAATTCTCAACGCATATATGTAATGATCTTGCACATAAGATTCGTACATTGTTTGCCATTTCTAACCCAACTGAGGCTCAAATTGAAGATTATGGTCTCCATCTTTTGAATCAAATGCTTCATGAATCAGGCAAATGTTTAATTGACTTCCCACCCATGCCACAACCTACCGCAAATTGGAGTGCAGTAGTTGGTAATCGATTGATATTCGAACATCAACAACTGCAGAATGAGGCACAACAGGCATATCCACAAATTACTATTGATTGTCTCAACAATGGACAACGGAATGCTTATAACACAATCACTTCTTCAATTTTTCAAAATAAATGAACTATTTTCTTTCTTAATGGGGGTACTGGAACAGGGAAAACATTTCTGTACAATACGATTGCATTAAAATGTCGTAGCCTTGGGCATATTGTTGTTACTGTGGCTTCATCTGGAATTGCATCATTGTTATTGGTAAGAGGTCGCACTGCACATTCAACATTTTCCATACCGTTAGATGTCTTGGAAAATTCACTTTTTGGGTTTACCAAACAATCATTACAAGCTGAGTTGTTTAGAGAAACAAAACTCATAATTTGGGATGAAGTTCCTATGCAACATAGACATTGTGTTGAGGCGGTTGAAACATTGAGGGATATTCGTGATAGTGAAAAGCCATTTGCGGGTATTACTGTTGTTCTTGGTGGAGACTTTCAACAAATCTTACCGGTTATACCCAAAGGAATTCGTGAGCAAATTGTGAATGCATCATTAAGACACTCTGTTCTATGGAAGCATATACATATCTTAACTTTGGATTTGAATATGCGCTTGAATCATGGAGACCATGAAAATGCTATTTTTGTAAATTTCTTGATGGAGGTAACGCTACTTTAACCTTTTGCTTTATTATTTTAAATTAATAAATTGTGTTTACACTCATATTTTTTTTAATTGATTTCACTTTTTTTAGATTGGGACTAATCCTCAAGAAATCATCAACCTTCCATCAACAATACACAAATGTCAAGATTTGAATGAATTGCTCTCTATAGTTTACCCACAGTTGAATATGACAGAGACGTCGACCCCAACATTTTTAACTGAACGCACCATTCTATCTACCCGTAACGATGATGTCAGTGACATTAATACTACTGCGTTGAATATCTTTCCAGGGAGATTATATACTTATTTTGCAGCAGATAAAATGTCTGAAGATAATGAAATCGATCCTACCATTACAAATAGATATCCTAATGAATATTTAAATTCATTGGATCCTCTCGGGCGACCAACTTTTAAGTTAGAGTTGAAAGTGGATTGTCCTATAATATTGTTAAGAAATATTGCACCGAAAGATGGACTATGTAATGGTACAAGATTGATGGTTACTAGGTGCGACACTCGCATAATTGAAGCTCAAATTTTAACTGGAGAAAAGTTTGGCAATTTGGCATTCATACTAAGGATATCTTTGACACCATCTTCTTCAGAAATGCCTTTCCAAATGACAAGACGTCAATTTCCAGTCTGATTAGCATATGCCTTGACCATTAATAAATCTCAAGGACAATCTGTGAAATTTGTTGGGGTTGATTTGCGCATACCAGTGTTTAGCCATGGCCAATTATATGTGGCATTGTCCAGATGTACATGCTTTGATCGTGTAAGTATTCTCCTCCCTAAAGATAGTTTGGATTCTACTAGAAATGTTGTTTATCCTGAAGTGTTGTTGTAGTGTTCCATGTTCATTAAATCATGTTTTATCAAAAGGTAACCATGTAGATTTCTTTCTATTGATTATATACATAGATTTTTTTATAAAATTTCAATCTAATAATAATTGGAAATATGGATTTTTTTAGGATTGGATCAAAAAATTTATGGAGCTTAAAAGGAGAAATACAACTAGCTTGCTTCGATGGGGATGTAATAAGGTAATTTCAATCTCAAAGTATTTTGATATGTATATTTCTAACAAGTGTACCAATCTATATATTTTTTTTGTTTCCATAAATTACCAGATTGTTGTGCATGTTCCTCATTGGGGATACATACAAGTTGATACAAAGACTTTTTCGAAAGTAATGAGGAGGAAGTTTGGGCAAACACATGTTTGAAGAGATGTTATTGACACATCTTCTGTAAAGCATACATATTCTGGAAAGGTTCTACCCACTTTTTTTTATAAAGTTTTAACTCACTCTTTTGGCGTATGACAATATAATGTTTGTTTTTCTTATGTAGTTAGAATTTGATTGGCAGCAGTAACACTAATTGGTGTGCATTTTAATTTTAATTTCTTTTAAATTGCAAAGTACTGGCTGGTGTGCATTATTTGATATTTAATTTTTTTTTATATTTGATTTGTTTGGAATTGTAAACTATAGTCTATTAAATATATTTTTATAATTGCATTTTAATCTTAAATTTAAATATTGTTGCAATTACAATTATATTATAATCCTAACATTATTTACACCGTATCTTCAGGCACGGGCATACGCTAGTAATATTATATTATACAAATAAAATATATATAAATATACTATATATGATCAACACATATATATACATATATATGAAACACATTATATATATATTATATAATTAAATATTACATTAAATTAATTAAATACCTCATTAAATTCTCATGTAACCACACAATTAATAAAGTCAAAAATAAAATAAGATAATAATAAAAATAAATAAATAAATAAAGGCTTACGAAAAATCAGGGTCGCTACATTATATATATAAGCCAAGAAACCTAGGTGTATAGGAAAGCTAGGTGTACAAGAATACAAGAGTCCTAAGTATAATTGAAATAAATAACAAGTAACACTAATCAATAAATTATGAGAATAAGAAAATCTAACTAATATGGAAAATAATATACTCTAGATATGCTTTAACAGTTTGATCTAAATTATACTTTGGTCATTATCGTTTCAATTTGAATAATTTGGTTCCTACATTTTAAGTTTAGTTTCAATTTAGTGTTAATTTTAACTATATGTACAACTTAGAAAATTGATAAGCATTACATAATTGTTAATTATATATAATTTTCAATTTGGATGAAATGACCAAATTGAAACTACTTTTAAAGTGTAAGGATCAAATTATTTAATTTAAAACTATAGAAACTAAAATAAAATTTAACTCAACCTATAGGTGTCATGACCTGAACCCGCTCCCATGGGTTAAGGACATAACTGGCCAGTAATCATGAGATTACCTACGGCCTCAAACCAAACCAAGCGTATTTTAACAGAGTTAAAGGGGACCAAACACAAGCAATTTAAAACTTTGTCCATAGAGTTGTGCTTACATGGCACATCAAAACAAACCATACACATATACATTAATAACTCACAATAGATACATAGTACCATAAAGTTCTGTACAGACAAGATCATCCAAAACTAAGTCAACCCATGAAAACTACATACAGACATATTCAAATACTTCGCCAACATAACAACTTAGAACAAAATAACAAAAGGCGAAGGCGAGTCTCATGCGTGAGACACATAGGCTGACTTTTCAAAACTCGGTTGTTCCATACAGACTTCACTGGGGCTGGGTCTGGACCTCTCTTGGCTCACCTACAAACACATGAATGAGCGTGAGCGAAAGCCCAGTGAATAATATCAAAGAAAGAAAATACATTGGAACATTATACATCAGACGGCCTTGGGCCCAATTCATTCATGTCAAATTGGCCTTTGGCCTTTTCAAACGTTCATATCAGACTAGCATTTTGGCCTTATCAAACTTTCGTATCAGACTGGGCTTTCGGCCCTTTCAAATATTCATTTCAGACTGGCCTTTAGGCCTTTCAAACTTTCATATCAAACTGGCCTTTGGGCCCTTTCAAACTTTCATTTCAGACTAGCCTTTAGGCCCTTCAAACTTTCATATCAAACTGGCCTTTCGGCCCTTTCAAACTTTCATTTCAGACTGGCCTTTAGGCCCTTCGAACTTTCATATCAAACTGGCTCTTAGGCCTTTCAAACTTTCATATCAAACTGACTCTCAGGCCTTTCAAACATTCATATCAAACTGGCTCTTAGGCCTTTCAAACTTTCATATCAAACTAGCCCTTAGGCCTTTCAAACTTTGTCCACCATTCAAATTAATGAACTTTAAGAACTTACATAGAAGTAAGCAATTGGACAAAAACGTATTTCAGATATTACTCACAGTGATCAGCTTGTGGATTTGCCCTGGATCTTGACCCTGCACATCACATAACACATATGGGTCACAATTAATTCAATCCGTTCTTTAATTCACATATTCCTCTTTAGGCTTCATTCTTATCTCTTTAATTCAATTACAATACTCAATGTATGCCTAAGAGTGCTATGAAGTGAAAGGGAACGGAAAATAGAACACATAATGCATTTTTAAAATTTCAGAAAACAGGGTCCCCGCTCGAGCGTGGGCTTCCCCGCTCGAGCGGACCCAATTGGTCTGCAAAAGTGCTGGTTGCATCAAAAATACGCTTGAGCATGAAATAGGGCGCTTGAGCGGAAAGCCTATCCACATAGCTCCCCGCTCGAGCGTGACCTCCCTCGCTCGAGCGGACACCAAGTCTGCAAAAAGTGCTAGGAGCACGTATTTCCCGCTCGAGCGATAGTTCCCCCGCTCGGCCGGACATCAAAATTCTGGGTTTTTCCAGCATTGTTCTTGAGCTCCCTTTCAACATTCAAACCAACATTTCTTGCATTTTATGGCTCCAATTTCACATATACTTGTACTAACATGGTATAAACACCAAAACACATCATCATGGAGCTTAATTTCAAGGATCAAAAACATGCATGTCTCAACTTGACACCAAACCCAATTCCATCATATACATTCATGCATTCAAAACTCCTATCTTCATAAATTGTACATGCATGTGATGTATTACTTTCATTCTCAACTTATGTGATGAAGATATAGCGACCCCGGTCTTTTCCCATTTGACTATTGTGTCCGGGCATAGGTTCCGTAGATTCTGTCATTGTTTGATGGTTGTTGTTGTCCCTTATTTTCTCATATGGAATTATAGAATGTGTTGGGCAGGTTTGTTTTCAGGTTGGTTGGGTTTAGAAATCAAGTGTTGCTGTCCAGTATTTTGGATCTTCGCTCGAGCGAGGAGTTTGTCGCTCGAGCGAGATGTTATTTTTGGTTCTTCGCTCGAGCCGGGGTTTGGTAGCTCGAGCGAGAGGTTGCTCATCAGAGTTTCATTACCAAAAAGTATTACATGTTAACGACAAAAGC
>NW_021025523.1:4246382-4281499 GCF_004153795.1 Camellia sinensis
GTAAGGGTATGGTTGAAGAGTGGTTGGCTGGATTAAACCAACTCTTAGTACTCTTCAACCGATATAAAGATTTCGGCTAAAGAGTGGTTAGCGGGATTAAACCTACTCTTAATACTCCTTAGCCGAAGGAAGGATATCGGCTAAAGAGTGGTTGGCTGGATTAAACCAACTCTTGGTACTCTTTAGCCGAAGTAAGGATATCGGCTAAAGAGTGGTTGGCTGGATTAAACCAACACTTGGTACTTTTTAGCCGAAGTAAGGATATCGGCTAAAGAGTGGTTGGCTGGAAAAACCAACACTTATTGTTCTTTAGCCCAAAAAAGAATCAAGGCTAAAGAGGTTGGCAGGTATGACCGGGGTAAAGTATCTCGGTCGGGAAATATTGTGTTTCGTTCAAATTGTAGTAAGAAAGCAGGCACAAACAGGAAAGTAAACCAAGATAATAGTTGGAGCATAAGCAGACTTTATTGAAAAATTCAAAAGCAAGTACAAAGGGTGGGGCCTCAGCCTGGTTACAATTTGTTTTCAAAAAGAAGAAAAATACAAAGTCAGTTAAACAGATCATCAAGGTCGGCATCAATATCAACTCGGAGCCCGGTTTCATTCGGCAGAACGGCCTCGGCTGGAAGAACGGTTTCAGTAGGCAGCTCGTTGGTCAGGTCTTCCACCATTGGCTCCAACCGAATTGACTGATCGACAGGATCACTGACAGTCGGGGTATCTTTGGGCACGGTGTCTTCTTCATCATCTGAATCCTCAAGAAATTATTGCTGAAGGGCAGCAGTATATTCTGTCATAGAGCTCGGAATGAAGTATGCTGGAGCGTTGAAGACCTCGGTCTCTGGACCGTGACCGAGCTGCTCTACAGCTGCCCTCCAACCGCACTTGAAGAAGAGATCCTTGGCAGCTTCACATTGTTTAATGTAAGTCGCTTCTCCCTCCTTGAAACCCCGGAGCTCAGCGTCATCAGCATCCTTCTTCAGCTACTCTATCTCGGTGTTTTTCTTGCCCTCAAGTTTAGCAAGTTCGCGCAGATATTTATCTTTGATAACGGCTGCAGCCTTTTGTTTTTCTGCTTCAGCCGAGCTGACAAGTCCGGTCAGACGACCGTTCTCGGATTTTAGATCGGCTATTTGTTGCCTGGCTTGTTCCAGCTGAGCAATTTTTTCTGTTACTTCAGCCAGCGCTTGCCTTGTAGTCTTATGGAGTTCAAGCACTCGCTTATGAGCAATGTGATTCTTCTGCATGGCCTGCAAAAAGAGGGGGACTTGAAATCAAGCCGAGATAAAAGTTAGGCAAAATTAGAAAAATCAGCAAAGGAAGCTACTTACAAGCACCATGGATTTGGTGGCCGAACGGATGGCCTTTAGCTCGGTCAAATTCTTGTGATGCTCCATGTCTGCTGGTAGGCAAACGCTCTTGGCAAGATTGAATGCCAGTAGGTGATCTTTTTCAGTGACCATTGAGGCGGTGTCCTGAATAGCTCGGTTCTGGAAAGTGACTTTGGGAGCCTAATTTGAGGAGCCAGCTCGATCGGAAAGCTCCGGTTGTGGGCTTAATGGAGGGCTTGGTGGAAGATTGGTTTCGTCTTCATCAACAAGGCATTGCTCGGTTTGGGCAGTCCGGGCGCGCTTGCTTTGGCGTGATGAAGAGGGTTGTTGAGATGGAAGGGCCACCACTGTTTCCTGAGTCTAGTTTTGTGGCGGTACTTCGGCTCGGTGGATTTCGGTTAAGAGGGCCCTTACTCTAGTCCTCTTCGCCATTTCTTCTTCTTTGGTAGTGCGAACCAGGTTAATTTGTGGCAAGTTGGGGTCCAGTTCGGGAGAGGCTTCCAGTAAGAAGTCTGTTATTCTGGCTTTACGTCGGCTGCTGTATCTGTACGTCGGTTCAAAATTTAGTAGCTTGGCCCAACTTCTTTCGGGATATCGTAGTGCGGCGCGAAGTACGCTTAAGTTAGGATAGTTATACAGTGATTTAAGATGGGCTGAATCTGCAGAAAGAAGACAAACAGTTAGTTCGGTTCAGGGAGTGGAAACCGAGATAAAATAAAAAATGCAATAGAGCCGAGGTAATTATACCAGTGGTCCCTTTATTCTAGTTTATTCGGTCACCAGGAATCTGGGCTTCTTGGTCTTCGAAGTTCCCAGAAACCCAGAAGAAATCATCGTCGTTTAAATCTTTATCTGGAGTATCTTTGATTATTGTTTCTCGGCGGCGTCGTATTCTTAAATAATAAACCCAGCCGTCTTCTTTTGACCCTATGGAATATTGGTGAAAGAGTTCGGCTAAGTCGAGGTTAATACCAGCATGGCGGTTTAGCTCGGCTATACCATTTATTATGCGGTATGAGTTTGTGGAAAGCTGAGTTGGGCATATCCTAGTTTGCCTAAGGAATTCACAAAGTAAGGGCTGTACAGGGAATCTTAGGCCAGCTTCTACAATGGAAAGGAGGGTAAAGGGAACAAAACCAGGGTTTCCCCAAGATATGATATCTTGTTCGGCTAAGGTAAGATAGACATCGTCAGGAATGTTATACTCCCTTTGGAATTCAGCCAGGCCACCAGGTGTTTCTACTAAAAACCTATATTTACCCATTTTGTCTTAAGTTATGAATAAATTATACTCGTGATTAAGATCGGTCGCAGAAGTGGGCTGAGTAGCTCGGTTGAGCGCTCAAAGGAGTGCCTGGGCAACCTAAAGTCTGCAAAGTGAAAAAAAGAAAGGTATTAAGCACAGACCGTTGGACCGTGCTAAAGAGAAATAAAGGCAAGATATATCAAATCTTAGCTCGGCTATGTGAAATGCTATGTGTCTTATCCCGGTTTTGAGCAAGGGTTTGGTTATCTCGGTTTGCACTAGGGATTTGGTATCTCGGTTTATACAAGGGGTTCGTTATCTCAGTTCGTGCAAGGGTTTTGTTAACTCGGTTGAGCCTCTAGGGGTAGCACTCGTAGTTCGGTTGAACTGCGAAGGCTGGTTTAGCCCCAGTCATAGCTCGGTCGTGGTCGAGGCTTTCAAACATAGTATTGCATAAACCTAGCACGGTTCAAAAGATCGGCTAGTCGAATCACAATGAGGTTTTATTTCTTGAAATTACTGGTATAGCATGAAGTATTAGTTTGGTTGGATAAGATTCACAGCAAATACAAACTACTTATTAGTTCGGTTATATTGTGATTTTGGATCAACTACAGTGTCCTACAGGTTGTTTAATGAAATTCAAGTGGTTCTTATAAGTTTTTTCAGAAGACGCAAGGTAAAGCAAAAATAGAAAAGAGTGTGTTTTGCAAAAACACACAAAACAAAATGCAGTGGATTGAACAAGTACGAAAACAAGAAAAATAAAACAGATTTATAATGCTTACCTGATGAAGATCGAACAACCTAGAGGATAGGAGCAAACGACAGCAGCAAAACACAAGCTTCACAGTTGCAAGGTTGAAGGACAGTGGAGGTTCGAAGAGAGAGAGAAGGAGATGAGTAGTGATTCAAAATAGTAAGGGTTTGTTTTGTGTAGATGGAAGAACGAAAATGCGGGAACTGTTCAAAAAACGCAAGACACGAAGACGGCGTGACAGCTGCCTTTAGCCAATAAGACCATGCCGCGTGTCCTTGGAATAAGAAGCGATTCAGTCTCTGTGATTGAATAGACGTTTTGACCGGACAGGTAAAGCCGGCGTAAATTTAGCTCGGCTGGTAGACAAAGTAATCCCTATCATGCTGCGCAGATGGAATTAAGGGGCAATTGAGAGGGTAATTTATATGAAAATTAGGCCGAGCTGGGCAATGGGCCGTTATGGGCCACAATACAATGGGCTGAGTAAAAAGGCTTTGAAGTTAGTCCGGTCTCAGAGCCTTGATGATTAGTCCGGTCCCTGAGAGCCTATTGTTATATCGGTCCAGGAGAGTACTGCGGATTGTTCGGTCGCCAGAGTTAGCTCGGTCGTGGCATGGTGCAGTTAGCTCGGTCAGACCTAGCTAATTGTTAAGCACAGTCTAAACTAACACTATGGTTAGCACGGATTGTGCAGGTAGAACCGAGGTAAGAGCAGTGAAAGGAAGAACCGAACTAAATATAGTTCGGTCTAGTCTGCGGCTTAGCATAGCCATGTTTACCTCGGTCACAGAAGTCCGACCATGGTAAAACCATCTCACTTGGTTTGTGCAGTGAGGGTAGTGTTGAAGGATAAGCATTATCTTTCAGGAATGTGATTCCCAGGAGGACTCTACATGGAGGAGTAAGAGTCCTACTTGGATTGTGCCACACGGAACCTATAAAAGCTCATAACATCACCTATGGAGAGGTAACACAACTTTGATTCCTGAAAATACAGAGCTTTTTGTCTATTTGTCTATTTTGCTGACTTAGGCATCGGAGAGGTATCCGGCACACACCCGCCAGCTAACTCACGTTTGTATTTTCAGGGAGTAAAGCGACGACGTACGGAGGAGCGCCGACTTGATCAACAGGATTATACGAGAAGGTTTATTTCTTTCCCGTACAACACATCTTCACTTCTTTTGGGATTAATTAAGCCTATAATGATAAATTAGGGTTTTCCCCTCACTCTCAACACGAACATGCCCAGCTACCTCTTAATTAACCGAAACACTCGTAACTCATCCAATTCCAACCCCCAAGATCCAAACCCCAAACCCCTATCATGCTTTTTGTAAATTTTCTTAACAAACTTGTTTTTAAATGCTATAAAAACTATCACATATATATCTATAACAAGGTATTGAAAACGAGGAAAGAAATCCCTATCTCAAGCAAGAAGAGAAGAAAGCCCGAAAATCTAACTTTAACGAAAACATGATCCACTCAAATTAAATGGAAGCCCTCACTGAGCTCTACATTTTGGTATAAGGAACTAGGGATCAAATATGTTTAGAAATAGATGAAATTAAGACTAAAAATCTTGAAAACTAAAAAATGACGGAAAAAGAGAGAAGAAAGAGTGAAAAGTGAAGAGATTCGACCCAAGAAGTGACTTTTAAATATATGATTCTGGACAGACCGCTTGAGCGGTCAAAAGTGCGCTTGAGCAGTGAATCGAGACTTCCAGTATCTCAGACAATTTTGAAAAATAGAGTTGGAATGGTCTACAGACTGCTTGAGCGGTGAAAGTTGTGCTCGCTCGAACGAACTATGCACATAGTGCAAATTCACAAACTTCAAACAGGCATAACTCTCTCATCCGGAGTTCGTTTATGGTCGTTCTTATGTCCAAATGGAATCCCCAAAAGTAATTTTCAATGATTCTAATCTCACATCAAGATTCAAAGAATGGAGAGAGAAAATGATAAAAGCATAAAGACTACTCAATAATAACTATTCAAATTTAGAGTTTTTGATTCAATCTCGCCCAACGATTATGTAACACCTCAACGAAGGCTCAAATAACGACTAAGAAGGTTTTCAATCATGATAATCAAAGAGTGAAAAATAATTCCATTATACTAGGAAGTACGGAGTGCTACATAATTGGAGCGCCTCTAATTGTGATAAAAAAAATCGCGGGTCAAAGTCACAAAACAATCCATTAAGAAGATAAAAAGGAATCACACATGTGTACCCTTAATTACCTAGTGAATTCACGCCCGAATTGAACCGACTTTGATGTGCTTCTTCTACCACCGTCTTCACCTCATGATTGTCTTTTCTAACGTTGAATCCACAACGCTAATGTTGAATTCACGATGATAAACCACTCTGGAATCCATCAAAGTTTCAGACCCAAGTTCCCCAGAATCTAACGAAGAACAACTTTCTTTTTTGTGAATAAAAGAATAAAGACAAACCCCTTGATGATACCAATATGACACTTGGAGATCCATCGATCGCTCTCAAATCATCAAGGAAACACTTATAAAAATACTCTGAAATATAAAAAACCTTGGTAGCTCTACTCTACTAGAATTTGGACGGCTTCAACCCTAAAAACCGCAAACGGTGTACTTTATAATAAATAGATTCACAAAGACTGCTCGAGTGCATACTTCACCGCTCGAGCAATGTGAGTAAAGGTGGTGCAAAACATATAGATCGATTGCTCGAGCGCACATTTCACTGCTCGAGCAATGAAACATATTTTCTAGAAGTTCAATTTGCAGGCAGAGATACTAGATGTTCTTATTCACTTCTCGAGTACACAAATGACAGCTCGAGCAGTCAAACAACTTTGGCTTTAGAGGAGTTGCCCTTCAATCTCGCCTAGGCGCTGCCTCGTACATTGTTAGTGAAGTGGCAAACAAAGAATGCTCGAGATACAAAATGTTAGCACAAATTCCATTACTTAGGCACTACTCAGGTTGGATTTGCTTCTAAGCACTCATAGCCTCATTGAAACAAAAGAGCAAATAAAATTACAACTGAAAATAGTTTTGTAAAATGAAATTGCCAATTACAAAAACCTAATAGAAGTGGTTAGTATATAGGTAAGAGTTCTCTCATTACAGAGATATGTGTTTGATTGTTTTACATTTCCATTGTATTTGTATGTGAGAATTCTATCAAAAACTACACAATGTTAGATCAAGAATGTATATTTAAATTTATTTGGGATCCATAGTATAAATGATTTTTGACTTTGATTGAAAATTCTCGATAATTTTCTAATCAATTTTTTCAAGTATGTAGTGCCCATTTTGGCCTTTCCATTACAAAATAATGTGAGAATGATATTATTGAAACTAGCATATATGGTCATATGTTCTATAGGTTTTTTTTTTTTTTTTTTAAATTGGTAAGAGAATATTATATTTTACAGATATCAAGATAATTACGTAGTTATTTAGTGTAACTTATATGAGTTGTTTATAACTTTTTTATTCTAAGAGTTCATGTCAAATTATTTGGTACTACTTCTACTTATAATTTATTAGGTAAAAATAACTTAAATAAGTTAAAAAAAGTTAATTTTTGAAAGCTAGGTTGAGGGTACTTTTGATTTTGATTTTTTGATTATTAGTTCTTAACTTACAATATATTATAGCAAACAACACCTATGTGAAGCTGAACAATCAACAATTTTAAAAAAGTCCAACAATATATACTGCACAAGCTAACACCATCCAAAGAAAGATTATAATGTGTGGGAAACTATTTTGTGAATGGCGCCACATGGCCAGGATGGCCCTAAGATGTCGGCTAAGGTGTCACGTGGATAAATTATGTTGTTGAGGTGACCACGACATTGTCAAGATGTTTTGCGGTAATACCGGAATCCCGAGGTATCCAGATAAGGGACAAGAGTCCTAGAACAGAAGAAACTCTCAGTCTGGATAAGGATAAGGTTCATGAGGAGTTTATTTCTATCTAGCTGAGAGTCCAGGATGATTATTGAGCCTAAGTCCAATGAAATGAGGTTTTTAGGAGACTAGGTCACTGCTAGTTATAAAAGCGAAGCATCCTCATGGATGTGAGGTAAGTTTTTACTTGTGAATTTAAGCACTATTTTGATATCTTGATCGTCGGAGTATCCTTAGGTGGATGAACCACCGTGATATTCTCATCTTGTTATTGGCAGGAAGTCAGGTCAATTTATTCTGCCGGTACTTTTCAATTAAATTTTTCATTTAATTATGTGATCAAAAATCAACATTCACATGATAAAAATGAAATAATCAATTATTATATTCGACAAGAATCGATGATTGACTTCTAAGTTAAGAGTACACAGGAATAACAAACTCAAATTTTTTTTTTTTTAACAAATAATCAACACAGTTAGCGCAAGTAGGAATGTTGTACAGTCTAGTTTTTTTAACAAATAATCAACACGGTTAGCGCGATTAGGAATGTTCTACAGTCTATTTTTTTTTTTTAACTGAACTGAATGTTCTATAGTCTATATAGATAGAGATGTGTGTATGATAATATACAGACAAAACGAAAAAACAGTGTGAGCCGTGTAAGAAGCAAATTGGGATAGCAATTGTCAATGAAATCCATAGCAACCCTTTTTTTATTTATTTTTTTCTTGAGCAAATCCATAGCAACATTCGATTATTTATTTGGGTGCCTCCCACGAGCTTTATCCACTCACCTCAACATCGTTATCCACTTAAATTCAAAGAATAAAATTAAAAGGGTCCTCAGAGTGAGGAGAGAAAAGGGACAAAAAAAGTTGGACTGTGTTCCAGCCCTACAGTCCCACATCAAATGCTTATTTCACACTTGGAAGACACTTGGAAAGAGAGAAGAGGTGAAGTCTTCTTTGGGAAAGATCTGGTCCCTTCATAAAATCTCAGGAAAATAGAAAAGGAAGTGAGAGATACTGATACACAAGAATCATTTGTGAGTTTTTGAGAGAGAGAGAGAGAGAAAGAGAGAGGATGTTGGAAGGAAAAGGTCTGATAGAGGACACAGACATGCCTGTGAAGATGCAGATCCAAGCCATGACTGCTGCTTCTCAAGCTTTGGATCTGTATGATGTTTTTGACTTAAAATCCATTGCTGCCCACATCAAAAAGGTAATATATCTGTGTGTAATTCAACCTCTGGGCTGTGTGTGTTTTTATTGCATGTCTTTTTCACTGAATCTTTTGGGTTTTTAATTTTAATTTTTTGGTGGTTTTATAATTTATAATAAAATGACAGGAGTTCGACAAGAAATATGGGAGTGGATGGCAGTGTGTGGTGGGATCGAATTTCGGATGCTTCTTCACTCATCCTAAAGGAACTTTCATCTATTTCACTTTGGAGACTCTCAATTTCCTCATCTTCAAAGGGGCTTCTTCTCCTTAAACCATCTTTCTCTGTGTGTGTGTGTGTAGCTGTTCTTGAAGTTGGTTTATGTGTTTTCAAAGTTAGCTTAGTTGTATGTGGAAATGGAAAGGAGGGTTAAAAAGAAGAAAATAACAAATACTAGGAGTCCTGTAATGCCTTAGAACAATGCTTTTTTGTACATGTTTGTTGTGTCTACTTTTCCATGTCTAATTTCATCTCTCTTTCTCTCTCCATATAAAGGCATCTAATGTAATACTAGAAATTGGATGTGTTCAAAATACTCAGCAAACCGAAGTTTAGTTCAAATCATCAACTTAATAGGATTGAATTAATTTTAGTTTAGATTATACTTGGAGAATTGAACCTATATATATGTTATGTAAAATTTTATTTATATTGATTATAATTGACTTAATTGTATTTAGTAATTTCTTAGAACGAAATCTTATTAGAGTTAATTATTTAAAAGTTTTATTTATAAATGTTAGGCTACGTCATGTCCTCTCTAAGATTTTTTAAATCAATAAGTCTTATTTAGTAAAATTAAGAATATTATCAATTTTTTTTTAATTTTAAAAATGAAGAATATTATCAATTTTGTATAATAATATTTCAGATAATTGTTTTACTAACTGATGAAAAAAAATAGAGTATGAGATTGAACGTTTTATTTTTTTACTTATTGGTTTGATTTAACTATTCAATAAGATCGAGAACATTGTTAATTTTTTTTTAGTTTTAAAATTGTGAATATTATCAGTTTTTTCATTTTTAAAATTTTTGTTTATCTTTCGAGTTTTGCGCGTCAGAACATTGACATGTTCCTTTATAGATATAACATTTTTAGTTTTGTATAAAAAAATAATTTATTTTTTTAAATTTTTTTAAAAAAATATAATTTTTTTTATTGCACATATCTATTTTTTTTTTCTAATTTTTTCAATTTAAAAGTTGGTATTTTAAAGTTTTGAAAATCAAAATAAATGTTAAATCATTATGTTCTTTTATAAATAATCATAAATGATGAACACTCATTATTTGAAAGACAATTTGGATTATTACAAATTTAATATGATTTGAAGGATTAAAAAATCTTAATTAGAATTTAATGGTGTATAAGTTCATAAATTAAGATTTGTGTATAAATACTCTGAAATTTAATCTGTATTGATTATGTTTAAGTTTGAATTAGACTTTATTATACTACTCACAGTTTGTTATTCTTTCTTTGTGTTATAGTGCGTAATTGGTTTGATACCAAGTCCAAAAACTTGAAATTGATCATAATTGGATTAGTACCAAATCTTAGAATCAACTTGAACCCAAATTTTAATGTCAACTTGAACCAAATTAACCCATGAACACCTCTAGCTAGAAGAAACCACTTGATTGGGAGGCCCCTTCCTCATTGCTTCAAGCATTTTTTGGAGAAAGTTATTAGTTAATATTATCTATCCATCGCAAGCGCATCCGTAATTTCTACAAGATGTTAGTGTATTTTGTGTGTGTGTGTGTGTGTGAGAGAGAGAGAGAGAGAGAGAGTATTATATGTGAGAATATGACTATTGAGAATGGAAGTTATTGAATTCAATGTATTTGAGAAGCATGTTGGTCAGCTCTAGTAGATCTATCATCGGCTTCAAGGGCTAAGACCTTCAGTCATTCGCTAACCCAATCTTGCACTGCACCCATAGTCTTTATGGCGAGTTGAATGACTGCAATTTCATGTACCCCTCAACAAAAAACTCTGCAGCCATCTACAATTTGAAAAGGGAAATAATCAGAGTCACTGGTGTTTGTGTTCCACTGATGACATTTCGGATTTCCATCTGCAGAATTGCAACCGTTTTGAATATGCTCTGCAACTCTGCTTTGGAACTGGTGGCGGTAGCGACACCTACGCTTCCCCAGGATGAGCTTCCGGCCTCAGCCTATCCTCCCGCTCCCATCAGATGTTGCTGGATGTACCTAAGAAAAAGAGGCACATTTGTCACTCGTAAAGGATGTACAATGTTAGTTTTCTTTTGACCGGTTTCTTAGGTTGTGTTCATTAGGAGATGAGATGATTTTTTCCGTCTAATAAGCAACACATACAGGTTGCTCCAATCATAATACTGAATGAATGAATGTGTGACCATGTTTGGTTAGATTTACAATATGGAGATTATTTAGATTAACAACTACAATATCAATGTTGTTATATGTATGTTCAATAATGTAAATAAGTACAAAAATAAATAAATTCAATTTAGCCTCACTACATATTTCAACTCCATTTATTCTCATTTTAACCTGGACCAGCTCATTCATTGGTGGTTAAATACAGATTAACCTAAAATTAATACATAAATTAAAAAATTTAAATAGAGAAGAAAAGAAAACAAAAATGACTAACATTTATCGATGAAGTGTGATAAAAAACAATATACATATTGAAACAAAAATGACCAGAATTAATGAGTTAACCAATCTCCTTTTCATGCCCTTTTACATCATTAAATCTTTGGTGAAACAACTATGTCAGATACACCAAATACTGCACAACATAAATTATCGTCTCTATCATGGGAAGGCCCATGCCATCGCATGTTTTAGGACCCCTCACCTAATGGAAAATATACATTTCAGGATGCAGAACCAACAGATGCTAATGTAACTGACAACAAAGTAATTTATTTTCTTTTCTTTTGGGCAAAAAATATCATTTTTCAAATTATGCTGGTCAAATCCATAAATATAAAGCTTCTAGAGATGGTGGGAAAACTGCCAATCAGCCATGTGGAAATACCACAAACCTTATGACTACAATTAAATTACCGGAGTCAACAGCGGCTTGTTACAAAAGTGTGCCTCCAAGTTTCCGATCACAAGGTCTGCCATAGCGTTGCTGGTTTCTACCGTGTCGCTTCCAACATGGGGGACAAGAACAACGTTTTCAAGCCCAAACAATTGTTCAGGTACCTCTGGCTCATTCTCAAACACGTCAAGCCCAGCCCCTCCCAACCGCCCTTCAAGCAATGCAGCTACAAGTTCAGATTCATCAATATGTTGGCCTCGTCCAATGTTGATGAGAACACCCTTTGGACCCAATGCGTTAATGACTTCGCGATTGACAATGTGCCGTGTTTCTTCAGTCAGAGCACAAGCAATAATAAGGATTTGACTGTCTCTAGCCAAGTTGATGATGCTAGAATAATATTTGTAATTGGTTAATGGTTTCTCGGATCTGGAGTGGTAACTAATGAAGCAGCCGAATGCCTTGGCTCTCTTTGCAATGGCTGAACCAATCCTGCCCAATCCAATAATGCCAACTGATTTACCACTGAACTGAAAGAGGAAAAAATAAATAAATAAATAAGGAGCAAAGAAAGCAGAAATATTGTAAAACTCAAAAAGGGTGAAATTAGCTTCACATTCGCATGAAAAGATTTTATGTTATATAAAAGGAAGTGAAATTATTTGTTACATTCAACCTTTGCATCATAGAAAAAGATCATCACAAGATCTAGACTCAAGGTCCATTAGGCATTGTTGTAACTATTAGAGGCCTCCTTTCTGCAATTTTTTCTTCTGTTTTCATATTCAGTCAAATTATCTCTAGCAATCACGTTTGCTATGATTATTCTTCTAGCATGCAGGGACACACAGTTTATCTATTTACTATTAAGTATTGGATGGGCAAAATTCTACAACCAACGAATCACCTGCTTAAACGACACCCACAGAAGATTGAGTTCCATCCAACTTAATGTTTGGTAGGATTCAATGAGGCATCTAATTTTTTTAAATGTGGTTACTATTAGAACTACTATTTGATACCGATGACATTGATCACAGTCGTATTTGCTATTGACAGCCACGAATGGCAAATTTCTCGTAGGATGTTGCACGAGTAGAGTAAAAGCAAACAACTAAAAGGGTATCATACAACTCATAAGAGGTAACCAAAACGTTTTATATTGTATTATTGAATAACTAAAGCATAATACAATATTAAATAGGCAAAGAAACCCTAAAATGCTAATTACATGTGTTATGACTAAATCACCCTAAGAGACTACTTAAGATAGAATATAATACAAAATATAAGAATATAATATCTCACACACCCCCTCAAACTCAGGATGCGAGTGCAAAGAGCATAGAAAGTTTGCCAAGAAGAAAATGAAAGCGAGTAGTCGTGTGAGTCTTGGTGAAGAAATCATCCAACTGAAGAGATGAAGGCACAAAGGGAAGAGCAATAGTGCCAGGTTGAAGATGCTGATGAACAAAGTGGCAATCTATCTCAATGTGCTTTGTGCATTCATGGAATACAAAATTATGAGTAATCTGAACAACACTCTGATTGTCACAGTATAATGAGGTAGGGGAAGAGAGCGAAACTCTTATATCCAAAAGAAGACAACAAAGTCATACTATCTTAAAAGTAACATGAGCCATGGCACAATACTCAACTTCGATGGTAGAACAAGCAACAACAAAATGTTTCTTGCTTTTCCAAGAAATGAGAGAATCTCCAAGAAAAACACAGAAACTCGAGATAGACTTGTGATCAGAAATATTCCCAACCCAATCAGCATTAACATAAGTTATAATAGGCAAATTGGCAGAGGAAGAGAGCAGTAAACATTGGAGCAAAGTAATACGAATGTAGTGCAGAGTACGTAAGAGAGCAGCCTAGTAGGTCGAACAGGGAGCAGAAACGTACTGGCTAAGAATGTAAGTATATGAAATGCTGAAACGAGTCACAGTAAGGTAAATTAAACAACCAACAAGCTCACGATAGGGGGCGGGATCATCAAGGAGCACACCATCCGAAGCAGAAAACTTAGCATGCAATTCAATAGGAGTGTCAACAACCTTGTCATCAGTGAGATGAGCTCGAGAGAGGATGCCACTATGCAATTAGGTACGTACTCTTTTTCCTTCTATAACAGGACTGCCGAAGTCACCACCAACGCCTTATGGCTTCATACAAAAAAACTTCAACGAAATAATTGAGATTGTGATAGTTTAGTCATAATAAGTACAAAATCAATCAATCCTTGAATTTAATAACTTTTTTGCAATTCACATCCACAGAACACACAAAAATAAATAATAAAAAAAAAAATCATAATGAGTTGTAACCCATTCAGATGAAAGGCTTTTGATTATGTCATAAAGCAAAGATTGTGTTGTAAAGAAAAATGAAATTATTAGTTGAGTTTATACATGGTATTGAAGGAAAAGATCCTAAGCAGGCATTGTTACAAATATAATAGGTTTCCTTCTAATTATTATTTTTATTCTTAATTTCTTTATTCCATTTTCATATTTAGTTATGTTACCTCTAGCAATCAAGTTTGCTATGATTACTCTTGTAGCATGCAAGTTCAGATTTGATCAACTAAAACATAATTAATAATAAGCATTTGATATATAAAATTTTACAACCAAATGGATCATTTTTGTAAAGCATGCCCACTGAAGATTGGAGCCCATGCAACTTAAATGTCTGGTACAAAACTGAGGCATCTAATTCTACTTGATATGGTTCCTATTAGAGCCATTATCTCGTACTCATGAAATTGATCACAATTGCTTTTGCTAGTGATTGTCATAACAAGTGGTCAATCCCAAATGGAAAACCCAATAGGATTTTACATAATGTATATAAGAAAATTTTCCATCACCTAGAAGGGATCAAATGACTCTGCAATTAGATAGATGATTTTTCTCCCCTTCCAATTCAGCCTTTATCTTTGTCATTCCATCAAATTGGGTGTAGAAGCCACCACCAACAACAACTAAGGAGTTCATACAAAACATGAAAATGCGACCGATCCGTTTGGCATGTCCAAGTTTTTTTGTAGTCCTTGTGTGGTGACCCCAACGTGCATATCATTTTTATATATAATTTCGTTAAGAGAATTTGCATATATATGTGTTAATTTAGTGCTTATTTGTTTGTTCATGAAAAATCTGTTCAACTATTTACTTTGAATAAAAAATTAAAGGCCCAAACGGACTCTGAAACCAAAATTGACTAGTTCAATAGGTTAATTAGAATATTTAGAATCATATGACAAGTTTGATTAAAATTTGATTCGGACCAAAATAATTAGAATAAATTGATTAACACTCAACTAGATTAACTAACCCTAAGCTAGATTAATTAGTCTAACATAATCCACCCTATATATATATATATATATGATATAAGCTTAGTTATGAGCTCAATATACAATATTTGGCTGAAAATTGTAGAGAAGGAGAAGAGCAGCTCCTTTAGAGAGAGAAGGAGAGGAATTGTGAAGAATTAAGAAGGGATTTGAGGGAATTAAGCTACCAATCTTCAATTACAAGCTCTAGGTATGCATTACAATCATAACTCTTGTAAATAATTCATGTAGGAGTTGAATTCATGTAGTAATAAGAGTAATTTTCATGTTATCGATGAGTGGAAGGAAGAATCAATTTGAATTTGGAAGAAATGAGTTAATTATAGGCATGCATGCATAATTCCATCACATTCAATCATTTTGAGCTTGAATCTTTAGTGTTCTTGTTAAATTAAGGGTTGAATTTTAGATGCAATAGAAACTTCCAAGCTTTCAAAGGTTTAATTCCATGTTTGAAGATTTTGAAGAAAGTTTGAAAATGATTACATAAATGCATGAAGAATTTTGTTTCAGAATTTGCCATTCATGTTATTTCTAAGCTCATGGTTTCAATTGGGTTATAAACATATTTATCTATGAATTCTCCATGTTTTTGGAACCAGCCATGCAAGACATACAATTTAAACTCATGTTTTTGCACTTTGAATTATGTTATGAAAATTCCAAAATTCGACCACTTCACTCAAGCGATTAAGTCTTCGCTTGAGCACACTTTGCATTCATCCAGTAGTTTTACAGGCACATTGCACATGGCTCGAGCGAACCCCTTTGCATTTCACTTGGCTCGAGCGACCAAGTTATGACTCGAGCCCACTTTGATACTATCCAATACTTTTGCAGACAGGCCACACCACTCCAGCAACCAAAAGGTGTGCTCGAGCAAACTACCCTGTTTTCAGCATTTTTGAAACACACTCTCATGTGTATGTTTTCATCCTCCTGCTATTTTAGACATTCTTAAATAATGTTTAGACATCATTAATAAGAAAATGAATTAGAAACACATAAAATGGAATTGAATTAAGATAGAACATTTGATTAAGATAAGTATTTCAATGTGTACCTTTATTATGTATTTTGTGTAAGTGGTTGTCCAAGGCTTAATATCGGTACAACCCACTGTAAGTAATATCTTTATAAAGATATGTTCGAAAAGTATTTTGAATTGTTCAAGAATGTTATTTTGAAATTTTATTTTGTTATCTATGAATGAAGATCCTTTTCGAGCTTGTAATCGTGACATCCTTTAGTGAGGCCCTTGCCTGGGGAAAACAATGCCATAGCCCATTAGATTAATTGAAACACAGAGATCTCTGATGTTAGACCCTGGTGGTCCACATTTAGTTACCCATTGTAGTGTTATCGTATGACCTGTTGTGGTCCCATTGAATCGACCTTAATGGTCCCATTGGAATTGGTACATAGATTTATTGTTAGATGTTACCACGTATAAAGATTTGAATGGTTATTGTTTACAGAAGGTTTCAACGTGATTGAATATATGATTGCTATTCGAATTGATTTGGCTATTGAAAAGTTATGTTTATAAAATTATGGACTTCATTTATTAAACCTTTATATTGATGTTGCTCACTGGGCTCTAACTCACCCCTCTCCTATATATATATGTAGGTGAGCAAGTGGAATGTCAAGTCTAAGGAAACCTCGGAGTCTACCCTTGTGAAGCTATTTTGGAATGCCTCTGTGATGGGCGTGCTTGGACTCGAGTGGAGCCAAGCATGGTCAACCCTTCTTCTGCTTAGTTTAGTTTTTGTTATTTTGAATTTTGTTTTGGGATGGATGTTTGTAAAAGATGTTTAAATTCGTTATGATGTAACTATGTAAGTAGAATGGAAGTTCATTTTACGATGAAGAGGTCTTTCATGTATGCATTGCTCAATGGATTATCTTTTATATTTGTTATTGCTTTTGCCAAGCCCCGTTAAATATATTATGATCGATTTTGTCTTTTAAGTCCGAAGGTAATCTGGGATTACTAGCTGTGGGTATCTACACTATACTTAGCACGTGGCGAGCCCAACGGATGTCACGTCAGAACCACTACACATCCACGTGGCAGACCCCTGAGGCACCACGATGAGTTGAGATTGTATGCCTAGCCTAAGCGGGGGCATGCACATCACCAAGAATGAAACAAGGCCACATGGAACTGGCTCACTTAGCTCTTCATGGCCCTTCATAACTCAAGAAATGTATTCTCTACCCACTCACCCAACTCCATGGCAACATAGTCGGACTCTTGGCTCACCTATGCTCGGCTCACCTATGTTTACTTAGCTACTGAGGTGAGCCCTTGGCTCATACATGCATTCACCCTCTTGGCTGCCTAGGTCGGGAGCAGGACCTAAGCACTCCCGCTTGGGATCATTGGAGGATTGTGGATCGGAGGCTAAGACCTCGGGATCGTCAAGGTCGTGTAGCTATCTCCATGCAGTGATAGCTCCCCCTTTGACCTGGCTCAGAGAAAGAGACGTTGACCTTACACTTATATCTGATGCACATATGATACGCCTCTCAAGATATCACACCTACCCCTGCAATTCCTATGATGCAACCTCCCCGAGGACTTGAATCATAGGACACAGCTAGTAGGGCTGATATCACCCGCCTGTCGAGTTGGAGAGAACTTGCCACCTGTCTTGAGGTTGCTTGGGCTCCAATATTCCTGAAGTCTATATAACGACATCATAAGTGCAGCCACAAACACACAGCAAGGGCAACAAGAATCACATAACATACATTAAGTGTTCAAGGTCCATCATTGCCACCTCTACCCTCTCTAAGCTTGCCTTGGTCTTCTACTCCTCCACCTCCGGTGATCTTAAGTCATTGAGGTGCCTACCATCTTCCTAGAGGTCAACGACCGATCGCCTTTAATCTCAATCACCCACATTATACTCCACTGGGGAAGAGTGGTGCCCACTTCACATGGCACCCAAAAAGAATACCGGAACCGGTACAGTGACATCCCAAGGTAGTGGTAGCGAGGCTTTGGTGGAGACCTCGGAACACAACCCCGACGGCTTTCCGGAGGAACAATCCTCTCAACCGGCCATAGCAGAACAACTTCGTGCTTTGGTTGAGAAAGTCACCTCTCTCCAATAGAACCAACAACTCTTGATGTATGCCTTATTAGCCTTACAAAGGGCGCCTACACTTCCATCAACATCTAACCCCCTTTCGTCATCGCAAAATGGAGTTTTGCCATTAGCTCAGAATGGCTCAGAGGCTAACCCTGCCCTTCGAAACAACTTGCAAAACCAAGTAGGAGGGCAGACAGCCATTCTACACCCCCCACAGGCTCCAAGCCAAACACCCTTGCCACCAGTCGGTTTGGCCGGCGAAACTCCCGCTGCAGTGGTTTCGACTTGCTCTCCGGCTCTCCTGTCAGACCAGGTTCCTTCAGTCCAACCCCTGACATTGGATGAAGTGAAGAAACACATACACAACCTACTTCAGACAAACAAAGGTCACATCCCTACCTCTCCAGAATAGGATCTCCGTCACCCTTACCCTATTAATATCGCAAGTCTCCCATATCCGGCAGGATACACTGTACCAAAGTTTGCCCGTTTTGATAGACGGAAAGGGAACGCTAGGGAGCACAAAGTGCAGCCACAAACACACAGCAAGAGCAACAAGAATCACATAACATACATTAAGTGTTCAAGGTCTCTCACTGCCACCTCTACCCTCTCTAAGCTTGCCTTGGTCTTCTACTCCTCCACCTTCGGTGATCTTAAGTCATTGAAGTGCCTACCATCTTCCCAGAGGTCAACGACCGATCGCCTCTAATCTCTATCACCCACATTATACTCCATTGGGGAAGAGTGGTGCCCACTTCACATGGCACCCAAAAAGAATACCGGAACCGGTACAGTGACATCCCATGGTGGCGGTAGGGAGGCTTTGGTGGAGACCTCAGAACACAACCCCGACGGCTTTCCTGAGGAACAATCCTCTCAACCGGCCATAGCAGAACAACTCCGTGCTTTGGTTGAGAACGTCACCTCTCTCCAACAGAACCAACAACTCTTGATGGATGCCTTATTAGCCTTACAAAGGGCGCCTACACTTCCATCAACATCTAACCCCCTTTCGTCATCGCAAAATAGAGTTTTGCCATCAGCTCAAAATGGCTCAGAGGCTAACCCCGCCCTTCGAAACAACTTGCAAAACCAAGTAAGAGGGCAAACAGCCATTCTACACTCCCCACAGGCTCCAAGCCAAACACCCATGCCACAGTCGATTTGGCCGGCGGAACTCCCGCCGCAATAGTTTCGACTTGCTCTCCGGCTCTCCCGTCAGACCAGGTTCCTTCAGTCCAACCCTTGACACTGGACGAAGTGAAGGAACACATACACAACCTCCTTCAGACAAACAAAGGCCACATCCCTACCTCTCCAGAACTGGATCTCCGTCCCCCATACCCTATTAATATCGCAAGTCTCCCATATCCGGCAGGATATACTGTACCAAAGTTTGTCCGTTTTGACGGATGGAAAGGGAACGCTAGGGAGCACGCTTCGCATTTCCTTGATGCCCTTGGTGCCCATCGAGAAGACCGAAACCTCCGCATGAGAGAATTCTACAAGTCTCTCACAGATTGGGCATTCTCATGGTACGCCAACCTCGCCGCTAGCTCCATTTCTTCGTGGGAGGACTTAGTAAAAAAATTCTATATCAAGTTCTTTTACGTCGAAGAAAGGCTAACCACTCTTCATCTTATGAGGGAAACACAATGACTTGGGGAGGACATCTTTGTTTATGTTCGCTGCTTCAGGGAAAAGGCAGTAGACATTCAAGACCCGATGGAAGAACATCAACTGGTGTCAATGTGCATCGAAGGGATGCTCACAACTTACAAGCTCCAGTTGGTCAATCACCACTTCCCTGACTTTTCTGCCTTATGCGCTGCGGCTCGAAACATAAGCGAAACAGTAAGATCGGGGGCACGAAGGGAAGCTCCACAGCCTCGTTCATGGCGGGCAACGGCACCTCCACCTTCCTTATGGAGGCCTAACAGACGCAACCACGCCATATATGTAGCGGAAGGTTCCAATGGAGGAAGAACAAATCTCCAAGCAAAGAAGAGAAAATTTGATCAAGTTCCCCCACCGTTGCCTGTCTCGGTGGACGAGGCACAAGCACTCCTCAACGCCTGGGTAGAAGATAAAAAAAGTTCATCTCCCTGAACCAAGGCGACCTGTCACCAAAAAAGATCAAGCTTGGGCGGACTACTGCATATACCACCGCTTCGTTAAACATCCTACCGCTGAATGTTGGGCGCTCAGATCCCTAGTTCGAAAGATGATGACTGATGACGCTTTGGAGCTACCTCGTCACCAAACAGAGGACGTCTTAAAAGATCCTCTCCCCCGTCACAAAGATAATGGCAAGACGGTCATGATGCTTTCGCATTATGACAAGACGGAAGAACCAACGGTGTGCGAGCTCTCTGAGCTCACAGCTCCCACTTGTCCAGACTTCGAGACCCGGCGTGCGATAGCACTTAAGAAATCAACAAAGTTCAAATGGTTCTTCGACCAATTCGGTTTGTCTGAAACAACACGTTTCGAAGTTACCAAGGCCTTTCTAAGGCTTGTGGAGCAAAATGGTGAGGCATGCATGAGTGTAAGCGGATCGGTTAGGAAGGTGTTCCGAGATAACTCCTTGGCGATAACCTTTACCGAAGCAGACAAGCAAATATCTTTCCCACACAATCGTCCCCTCTACGTCCCAGTGTTCATCAATGGGATGGAGTTTCAAAGAGGATTCATGGATGGAGGGGCTTCACTCAATGTAATGCCCTATTCTACTTTCTAGGCAGCCGAGATCTCACAAAAACACCTAGTCAGACAACCCATCTCCATCACCGGTTTTGGAAATCAAAAAATCAAAACCATAGGGCATGTCCAACTAGACTTAGCAGTTGGACCGATCCGTTCCACCACTACGTTCCATGTCATAGAAGCTGAGATGACCTATCGGGCTCTTTTAGTGAGAACTTGGCTCCATAGATATGCCGCAATCCCCTCCACCTACCATCAATGTGTCAAAGCAATTTACAACAAGGTAGTGGCCATAACTGGCTCTCAAAAACCCTTTCGAGTAGATGAAACTCATATGGCGGATGCAGTATTTGATGAGGACGAGCCCCCCTTGCCACTCCGAGGAACTCCCATACCAAATTGGGGTGACCTCTCGAAAGAAGATGCATCACCACTTCGTAGAAAGACGTTTGCCAGATCAGAACCCTCAAGAAAGCTCCCTAAAGTGACGAGGCTCCAAACAAAAGATGGCAGAGTGGTATACCGTTTATGACGGTCTCTGGGGTTGGCAAGTGTCACCAATGCCAACCCCCAACCAGACGAAGTGGCAATCGCTTGTCACGAACCAAATGAAAGAGATTATCTTTGCTGCACACCCTATCTACACTGGCCCAACGCCCTCTAAAGGCAAAGAATAAAAAAAGCAAGGACAAGAGAAACATAAAGGAAAAGAAAGTCATGGCTCTCCTAGTAATAGAAAAGCATTTTGACAAATTCAATGTCCTTCAACAAGTCACTTGGATAGAGCTGGGGGCTCAAAAGTCGAATCTCAGGTAGCCACTTCATCCCCTGACCAAGCCCCTACTAACTCGGTTGCAACCCCAAAGAAAGATGGACTACAAGAAGTTAGGCCTGCTCCAAAATGCTTACAAGACGGCCCTCGGCCCCAAAAGCAAGAACTGGAAGAAGTCAACATAGCCCCTGAAGGAAAACCTAGACGTCCTATCTTCATTTGCAAAGATTTGCCGAAAGAACAGAAGGGGCCCCTCGTCGAGCTAATCAAGAAATATTCGGACGTCTTTGCATGGACATATGAAGAAATGCCGGACCTAGACAAAGAGTCACCATGCACCGCTTGAATGTCATCCCCCTGGCTCGTCCAGTCAACCAAGGTGTCAGATTTTATAAGCCTGAGGTAGAGCTCAACATCAAGGACAAGGTAGTAAAGCTGCTTGGAGCAGGATTCATCAAGCCTATCCAGCACCCCATATGGCTTTCTAGTATCGTCCCAGTCGTAAAAAAGAATGGTCAGATTCGAGTATGTGTTGACTTCAGAGACCTGAACAAATCTTGCCCCAAAGATGAGTTCCCACTCCCAAACATAGACACCTTGATTGATTCAGCAGCTGGACACCATATGTTCTCATTCATGGACAGTTTCAGTGGCTACAACCAGATTAAGATGTCTCTAGAGGATGCCCCCAAGACGGCATTTCGCACTCCCATAGGTAACTTTTCTATACTGTAATGCCTTTTGGATTGAAAAATGCAGGAGCAACATACTAAAGAGCTATGACAGCCATCTTCCACGATATGTTGCACAAAACCCTGGAGTGTTACATTGATGATTTGGTGGTAAAATCCAAAGAAGTTAATCACCTCAAAGACCAAAATTTTTTTGAACGTTGCAAGAAATACAGACTTCGAATGAACCCGCTTAAGTGTGCATTCAGAGTCACTGCCTGCAAGTTCCTTGGCTGCATTGTTCACCGCCACGGGATAGACCCCAACCTAGCAAAAGTTGCCGCCATCAGAAATATGCCACGACCAACGAGTATAGACGAACTGAGAACCTTCCGTGGTCGGGCATCTTATCTGAGACGATTTATCCCTGCTATGGTTGAAATAACACAACCCTTCAACTTATTGCTAAAGAAAGATGTCAAGTTCACATGGAATGAGGAGCACCAACAAGCGTTCGAAGGGGTGAAGTTAGCTTTAACCTCCCCTCTCCATGACTTCTCCTCAACCAGCAAGGCCTTTACTCCTATACATCACTTCCACACCGAAGTCAGTCGGAGCTTTGCTCACCTAAGAGATCGACAGACTTGAACGACCCGTATACTACATCAGCAGGGTTATCCAAGGGGCTGAAATCCGATACTCCCCCATCGAGCAGCATTGCCTCGCCCTAGTGTTCGCTGCTAAAAAGCTCCGACATTACCTGCTTTCTTACCCCATTCATCTCATGACAAGGAGTGATCCCATCCGATTCCTTCTCACTAGACCTGCTCTCTCCGGCAGGCCAGCCCGTTGGCTCCTCTCGCTAGCAGAATATGATATCACCTGTAAAGCTCCCAAGGCCATTAAGAGCCAAGCGCTAGCCGACCTCTTGGCTCACTTCCCCAGCGAAGAACATGAGCCGCCCTCGGATGAGCTGCCAGGAGATGAGTTCCAAGCTGCTAAAGTAAACGTGAAGGAGAATGGAGTCTGAGTTTCGATGGATCATCCACCTCCAAAGGGGGAGGAGTTGGAATAGTCCTTACTTCCCCAAACCTAATCGAAGTCAATTTGTCATATAAATTGGATTTTCGATACTCTAACAATGAGGTAGAGTATGAAGCCCTAATACTGGGGCTTTTGGCGGGCACTCCATCTAGAAGTAAGTCTCTTATGTATCAAAGGTGACTCTAATATGGTGGTCAAGCAGACCAATGGAGACTATGCTATCAAAGAGCCCCCTTTGGCTTCAGACAGAACCATCGTCCAAAGGTTGACAGGCAAATTCGACACAGTAAGGATAGAACACGCTCCTCGCTCCAACAATCGACACCCGGACGCCCTCGCCACCTTGGCCTCTAAGGTGGAATTCTCAGAAGAATCAACCAAGATAGAAGTCCTAAAACGCTCTGTGCCATGCTCAGTAACAACTATCTTCCCTGAAAAAGAACCTGCCGATTGGAGAGCCCCAATCATTGATGAGCTCCGTGCCCCCTCAGGTAAACTACCTTTGAGTGAGACCAAACACTTCACAATTTACCAAGGAGTCCTCTACTATAGAGGGCCCGGTGGTTTATTGGCACGGTGCATCGACCTTATAGAAGCAAAGTCCAAGTTAGAAGGGGTGCACGACCGCTCCTGTGAGACAGGAGATGTAAGCCTCTACAAGAGGTTACAACGACAAGGATATTATTGGCCTACCATGGCCAAGGAAGTGAATGACCTTCAAGGGAAGTGCACCAAATGTCAGGAATTCCCTCCAAAGGCTGAATGCAACTTTATAGAAATCACTTCCGATTGGCGTGAGGTATACATTGATTACCTCAAAGAAGAATCATTGCCACCGGATCGCTCTGCAGCCGCAATAATCAGGAAACAAGCTCCGAAAGTCTTTTTGCAAGGAGAGCAACTTTTCAGGCATGGCTTCAATGGAAAGCCATCATGTTGCCTATCAAGAGCCGAAATCCATAAAGTTTTGGAACTTACTCATGGATCGGAGCACTAAGGTGGAGCGAAGCTATTTCAACATCTTTTTACAGATAGGGTATTATTGGCCTACCATGGAGGCAGATGCAAAAATGTACGCCAAACGCTACAAACCTTGCCAACTCCATAGAAATCTCATTCATGCACCCGCCACTGATCTACATAGTTCGAACCCACCATGGCCTTTCCACACATGGGCTATGGATCTTATTGGCCCTATTTCTCCGCCATCAAGAGAACACATATGGGTTGTAACGGCTACAGAGACCTATACTAAATGGGTAGAAGCCATCCCTCTAAAAAAGGCAACAGGAGCTGTTATCTCCAACTTCATTCGAGAATTTATAATATGTCGTTTCGGCATACCTAGAGTAATCCTTTCAGACAATGGGACCCCTTTTGTCAACCGCCAAGTCGGACAACTCCTTGTCTCCTACAACATCACACACCATAAATCAACACCTCACTATCCCTAAGGGAATGGGCAAGCAGAGGCAACCAACAAAACACTCCTTAGAATCCTTTCACGGACTCTCAAGGATTATCAAAGGGATTGGGCGCACGTACTCCCAATGGCACTCTGGGCTTATAGAACATCCAAAAGACAGCCGACTCAAATGACCCCATTCTTATTGGTATACGGCACGGAGGCACTTCTTCCAGTGGAAATTACCATACCCTCAGCTCGCATGGCCCTCCGAAGCGAAGTTACTCCAGACTCCAGATCCTTTAAATTGGAGATCCTTGATGAACGAAGGGATAAGGCCTTGGCTAACCTCAAAGTTTACCAAAGTCGCATAGCTCGAGCCTATGATACCTTGGTGCGCCCCAGACAATTCTAAGAAGGTGACTTGGTACTTCGTGCTGCACCTCATGTCATGAGGGGAACCTTTACCCACAAATTCACTCCCAAGTGGCAAGGACCTTACATAGTAAGAGAGGCCAACAAGAATGGTTATTACAGAATTTCTGAACCAAACTCGCAAACTCTCTTGAGCCCTATCAATGCCAAATGGCTAAAGGCCTATTTTCCTTAAGATGAAAGTGAGGAATCACCCCTGAGAAATTTCCTCTTATTGATGTAATGGCAATGTAAGACATCAGCTCATGCTTATGCTAAATAAACAATCATTTGCTATCTCCATTCTCATTACACTTTGTGTAACTATCAATAAATCATCAATCCAAAAAAAAAATATTGGCGAGCCATAAAATATTAGTGAGCTAAGAAATTGGTGAGCTATGACATGGAGAACTATGAAATTGGTGAGCTATCACATATGACTCTAACTTCAACACTTAGGAAAATTCATGCGGATTGGGAACGAGCTCTAAACATAATAGGAAAGCTATAAAATTGGTGAACTAAGAAAATAATAATATGAATTGGGAGCCAGCTCTAAACATAATAGGAGAGCTATGAAATTGGTGAGCTATCACATATGACTCTGACTTCAACACTTAGGAAAATTCATGAGGATTGGGAATGAGCTCTAAACATAATAGGAGAGCTATAAAATTGGTGAGCCATAAAATATTAGTGAGCTAAGAAATTAGTGAGCTATGACATGGAGAGTTATGAAATTGGTGAGCTATCACATATGGCTCTAACTTCAACACTAAGAAAAATTCATGAGGATTGGGAACGAGCTCTAAACATAATAGGAGAACTATAAAATTGGTGAGCTAAGAAAATAATAATAAAATATTGGTGAGCCATAAAATATTAGTGAGCTAAGAAATTGGTGAGCTATGACATGGAGAACTATGAAATTGGTGAGCTATCACATATGACTCTAACTTCAACACTCAGAAAAATTCATGAGGATTGGGAACGAGCTCTAAACATAATAGGAGAGCTATAAAATTGGTGAACTAAGAAAATAATAATATGAATTGGGAGCCACCTCTAAACATAATAGGAAAGCCATGAAATTGGTGAGCTAAGAAAACATTAGGAGAGTTGTAAATTTAGAGAGCAAATTAATAAAATATTAGAGTTGTAAAATTGAAAGTCTAGTTAGCATCACATGGTGAGCCAAGAATTAAGAGAACCGCCTCCGACATGTTGGGGAGGCAAAACTAAAATGTGGTCTGCCCCTTGTTGGGAGCTAGGAACTGGGTGACTTGAGAAGGCCATTGAGGAGAGTAACTCTATTCATATTGGTGAGCTAATGAAATTAGAGAGCTGGTTTGAGGGATTTGAGAGAACTTGAAGTAAACTTGAAGGGCTAGAAATTAGAAGATTTATTCTTATTTATTAAAAACAAATAAATAAATATTATTTTTATTTTCTTATTTGATTAAATAATTAATTTATTATTATTATTATTATTATTATTATTATTATTATTATTATTTATTTTGAATCTAAGTATAAGTATGATTTAAAACTTACTTGTTGCAATTTGGGGTGATGCAGGTAGAAATTGTTTGCTCAGAATGAAGCGGAAAGCCGTTGTATGTTCGTCGAAGAAAGTGGCCAAAAAGTTGCCACGCAAAGCAAGTGGGGAAGAGGCTGCTGAGGTGCCTTCTGTCGAGCACTGGTTCCGTGCTCCCTATTTTGGAGTCGGGGACAGATTCTGGGAACAGTTGGAGGATAAGAGGACCGTTAATCCATCTCAGGTTTTGTTGGGGGTACCCGAGGCAGAAAAAGGAGCGGAGGGGATGATAGCTCCCAAATCTATTATGCAGTAACACATAGAACGCGGCCTCTACCCATATGCATTCCCAGCTCATGACAACTATGCTTTTACTAAGAATGGTGGGGGTTTCGATACTTGGGCTGAGGAAGTGTTGACTGATCCTTATTTTAAAGAGGTTTTAAAGAACGCAAGTGTGTATGGTGCTGTAGTGGCAAGTATGGGGTTAAATGTGAGAAGGGAGCCATCATGGTTAAGCGTGGCATTTTCCCGTTGGAGTTCTAGTTCTCACACCTTTGTTACTCGGTGGGGGAATTGACAGCTACATTGGAGGATGTCTGCGTATTGATTGGTTTGCCTCTACTTGGTGTTGCAGATCCACTTGCTAATACATCTGTTCCGAGTCACCTGAAGATTGTGTCAATTCTGAAAACCTCAGTTTCAGAGGTAGGATTCTTATTGAGCGGCTATGATAAAGGAGGAGTGTATCTCGGGCCGCAACGTCGGGAGCATTGTAAGAATACCTTTGGGAGATGGCTACGGTATTGGTATCGAGATTTGAATCCATCTCCGGCAGAAGGAACCGAAATAGGGGAAAATGGGGTAAATGGGCCTGGATATGAAAAGTATGAGCATAGTTCCACCTACCTTGCTGCGTTCCTTGCATATTGGTTGAGTCGGTATATCTTGGAGGGAGCACCCAAGGATGGAGTAGACCCGTCTGTGTTTGATATTGCTGCTTATCTTGCGACTGGTCTTCCGGTTGCACTTGGGCCACTGTTTTGGGGACTCTATACAGACGGCTTGATATGTATCAAGTTGGAGCAGAGAAGTCGAAGGGTTGGTATGATGTTATTAGTTATGTATCGAGTTCCTTCCTGCAGATGTTCTTGTATGAACGGTTTCCTAGGCTTGCTCCTAGACCGACGGATTTTGAGCCTGGAGAAAGGCGAGAGCGCCGAGCTACTAGGTGGTACACGGCACGCATTCGGGGGCTGTTGATGGATATTTTTGATGATGAGAGTGAGTTTATAGCTCGTCCGTATGTTCCACCTGTGGTCGGGGTGGTTCCATTTCGGATGTATGACTCGAGAGATTCCGAGGTGGTTTTTGATGGCCGACTGAGTAGTGCCGAGACAATGACGGCTTGTAGCTTCTTGTCACGTTCCTTGCCTTATTTTGTAGGAGGAGCTTATGGCTCTATATCCTATAATCCGGCGAGAGTGGCTCGCCAATTTGGATTTGATCAGGGGGTCCCTAGTCTTGGCGTAGTCCTTTCTATAGCTGATACTTTCGAGCAGTTTTTCTATCGTACTCATCTAACGAAGCTCCAGAAGTGTGGCAAGTTTATTCGGACGAGGGCTGATTGTGTAGGTGGGGTGACAGTTGGTTGGCGACATTATTGAAGGGAGACTTTTGCCGCCTTTCAAGAGTTTCTCGGGGGTGATATTGGGGACTTAGAGTTTATATGCATCCCATCGGATAACGAACTGTGTCAACCGCGCGTAAAGGGCCGGACTGAATTGGCTAGGGGTGAGTTGTCTCGATTTGCATGCTTAGAGTTACTCTTCTGATGTGTTGAGTCAGGCGAGGGTGGTTGGTATAGACGGTTTTCGAGGGGAAGTTGGTACAACTAAACGACGCCTGAGCCAGCCTAGGAAGGAGCCTGTCTAGAGAATGAAGGTTAGCTTTTATTATGTTTTTCGTGATTTTCTTTCTTGTTATGTTTCGTTTATGTGCTTCTAAGTTAGGCGCTTTGTTTTTTCAGGTACAAAGGTCAGCTATCCATCATGATGTTTCTGTGGCACCTAGGGCGGCGAACGTGCCTTCTGAGGAGGAGAACTCTGTTGATGATTTGTTTCCGCGTCCGCGGTTGCGGAGACAAAGTAATGCTAATGGTTTTAGTGATTCCGAAGGTGAGGGTGACGATGGGGATAGCTCAGAGGCCAGTCTGAATGCGAGGGATGATGATGTTGTTAGGGTTACATTCGAGCAAGCAAATGTTCCTCTTAATAGGGTGAGATCTGAGGTTGCTGCGCCATGTGGTGAGAGTAGAGTGACTTGCGCCTTCTCTGTTGCAGTTAGGACATCCGGTGGCACAGCCAGCTAGGCTTGGGGAGTCCGATGTTGATGGCCCGATTGGTCGGTTGCCTTTGTCTGATGTTCAGTCTCGCTTGTGTTCTGGTGGAGTCCCTACCGTATCTTTATTTGGTGGGAGTAGTAGTTTTTCATCAGTTGATGCTCGTCTTGGTGTGCCTTCAGTTGTGTCTTCAGTTGGTGCTCAGGCTAGCCTTCGTTTGGTGGATGTTCAGCCTGGTACTGTGCCTGCTTCGTTGGGAGTTGCTACTAGTTTGCCACTTGGTGAGAGTGGTAGTCGTGTCCATGATGATACTATTGCTCCTGGCATTGGCTGTGATGGTGGAACGAGTTTACCTTTCTTGGATGGCGAGTTTACCGTGGCCCGTCTTGATGATGGTTGCGTATCCTTGGCAGGGCCTGATGGCAAGGAGCGGGTCCTTGATCCCAAGGTACTATTTGCTGGCATGCAAGACAAGTATTTGCCTAGACTGAGCTTTATTTTTGATCGTAGGCCGAGCACTTTCATGCGTTTGGAGGCTATGTTCTTACGATGCTATTTGTTAGAGGCGTTCTGCGATATGCTTAGCGGGTTTCATGGTCTTACTCCGGAGACTTCTATTGATACGTTTCAGTCATTTCAAGTTGCTGTGGCTGAGTTTCAGCGGCATGAGTTCGAGGTGAGCTGGCTGAGAGAGAGTTTGTCTCGCATGGAGGTGCAAGTAAAGAATCGCCATCTCAAGGTTGAGCTAGCGGAAATGGACAGGGCTTTGATGGAATCGGCGTCTTCTAGGGAAAAGGTTGTGGTGGAGTTAGAACGGGTGACCAAGGTACTGGCGGATGTGGACTTGGCGATATCGAGTTTCAAAGAGAGGAAAGCCGTGGTAGAGGCTCAACTTGTTAGTGTGGAAGATGAGGCTTTTGACTTAGATAGCCAGATAAGTCCAAGTTAGGCAAGCTGAAGAATTTTTTTGTACTGGTTATTGTTTTTATTACCCCAAGTACTGTATCTATTTTTATTATTATTGTTCTCTCTCCATTTTTTTTTTTTTTTTGGATTGATGATTTATTGATAGTTACACAAAGCGTAATGAGAATGGAGATAGCAAATGATTGTTTATTTATCATAAGCATGAGCTGATGTCTTACATTGCCATTACATCAGTAAGAGGAAATTTCTCAGGGGTGATTCCTTACTTTCATCTTAAGGAAAATAGGCCTATAGCCATTTGGCAAGAGAGTTTGCGAGTTTGGTTCAGAAATTCTGTAATAACCATTCTCGTTGGCCTCTCTTACTATGTAAGGTCCTTGCCACTTGGGAGTGAATTTGTGGGTAGAGGTTCCTCTCATGACATGAGGTGCAGCACAAAGTATCAAGTCACCTTCTTGGAATTGTCTGGGGCACACCAAGGTATCATAGGCTCGAGCACCAATTTCATAGCTCTCCATGTCATAACTCACCAATTTCTTAGCTCACTAATATTTTATGGCTCACCAATATTTTATTATTATTTTCTTAGCTCACCAATTTTATAGCTCTCCAATTATGTTTAGAGCTCGTTCCCAATCCTCATGAATTTTCCCAAGTGTTGAAGTTAGAGCCATATGTGATAGCTCACCAATTTCATAGCTCTCCATGTCATAGCTCACCAATTTCTTCGCTCACTAATATTTTATTATTATTTCATGGCTCACCAATATTTTATTATTATTTTCTTAGCTCACCAATTTTATAGCTCTCCTATTATGTTTAGAGCTCGTTCCCAATCCTCATGAATTTTCCTAAGTGTTGAAGTTAGAGCCATATGTGATAGCTCACCAATTTCATAGCTCTCTAGGTCATGGCTCACTAATTTCTTAGCTCACTAATATTTTATGGCTCACTAATATTTTATTATTATTTTCTTAGCTCACCAATTTTATAACTCTCCTATTATGTTTAGAGCTCGTTCCCAATCCTCATGAATTTTCCTAAATGTTGAAGCTAGAGCCATATGTGATAGCTCACCAATTTCATAGCTCTCCTTGTCATAGCTCACCATTTTCTAATATCACTAATATTTTATTATTATTTCATGGCTCACTAATATTTTATTATTATTTTCTTAGTTCACCAATTTTATAGCTCTCCTGTTATGTTTAGAGCTCGTTCCCAATCCTCATGAATTTTCCTAAGTGTTGAAGTTAGAGCCATATGTGATAGCTCACCAAATTTCATAGCTCACCAATTTCACAACTCTCCATGTCATAGCTCACCAATTTCACAACTCTCCATGTCATAGCTCACCAATTTCTTAGCTCACTAATATTTTATTATTATTTTTAGAGCTCACCAATTTCATAGCCCTCAGCTCTCCATGTGATAGCTCACAAATTTCTTAGCTCACTAATATTTTATTATTTTTAGAGCTCGCCAATTTCATAGCTCTCCATGTAATAGCTCACCAATTTCTTAGCTCACTAATATTTTATTATTATTTTAGAGCTCACCAATTACATAGCTCTCCATGTGATAGCTCACCAATTTCATAGCTCACTAATATTTTATTATTATTTTCTTAGCTCACGCTCACCAATATTTTATTAATTTTTGGTTATAGCTCTCTAAGTCAGTTCTCCTAATATTTAAGTCAGCTCTCCTAATATTTTCTCAGCTCACCAATTATGATAGCTCACCAATTTCACAACTATCCATGTCATAGCTCACTAATTTCTTAGCTCACTAATATTTTATTATTAATTTTAGAGCTCTTCATTTTTCAACTCTCCAACATTTTTCAAACTCTCAAAAATCACGGCTCCTAATATTTTTATGGCTCACCAATTTCATAGCTCCCCACAATTCTAATATTTTATTATTCGAACTCTCCAATCTTATATCCACTTTCATAACTACTTAATATTTTATTACTATTCTCCAACCGTCTGCTCTATACCAAAACAATATTTTCTCCAAAATACTGCCCCGTAAATAAATAAATAAATAAAATAAATAAAATAAATAAATTTTCTTTTTTGACTCTACAACAGTCTCCCCCTCTTTTCTTTTTTTTGTTTCATCACAACAAAAATATATATATATATATATATATATATATATCTACTAAATAAATACATCAATACAAACACATAAATAGCTAATCTGTGGAAGATTGGAAGCATACCTCCACACGTCAATATCTAGATCACAGCAGACAACTCCAAGTAGACGATTCCCAGATCGTAGCTCAGCTCCAAACGTGCCAAGTCCTTGCACAACTCACAACTGTGGCTCGCAACTTCCCAACTCACCTTCTTCGCTTCTCACCTTCTCTATCACCTGTCAATCAATGGAATTTTGCTGCTTCCCCCAGGAATCGACGACAACAACTAACCTCCAAAATCCCTTAACTTCAGTAAAACAAAGGAATCAAAACCCTAGCCCTACTCTGGTGTCGGCTCACACTCCTTCACTTGTGCAGAATCTTCAATCAAGATCCAAACCCACTTCCTTCGGCAAAACACTATGTTCGCAGAATCTTTCAAAACTCGATTTCAAACATCGGCAATACAGGAGACCAACCCCAACAGCAAACCCAGAACCACCCTTACGGATCGCCGACGGCAACCTCTGCGCCTCGCAGGTACCTCTCTTCCTTCCTCTCTAATAGCTCGCCTCTCTTCTCTCTTCGTGCCTTCAGAGTTCGATCAAAATACAAAAATCTCGCCCCTCACAGTCCGTTTTATCATCCGTGGCGCCTTCACACCACACAAACGTTGTTGGATCTCACCTCGGAGCTTGTCGGCGGCAAACTTTTTCCCCTCTTTCGCGGCTGCAACCTTTCTCTCCCAGTTGAACTCTGGATTTTCTAGTCTTTCGCTCTAAGTGGGATTCTAGATTTTGTTTAGAGAGAGAACGAAAGGTATACCCAGACACAAAACTTCCCAAATAGTTTTCCTAATGGTATAGGAAACCTAGTTACAGATAACCATGTCAATAAAACATCCTTGCACACCTTGGGTAAAGGGAGAAGACGTGGGCAGCAACCGGGTAATACAAAGTCCCTCTCCGATCCAGTTTCAAAAAAAAAAAAATGTCTTGCACAATGGATAAAAGTCCCTCTCCGACAGTTTCAAAAAAAAAAAAAATGTCTTGCACAATGGATAAAAGAAGAAAGTGGACGAAGTAACCAGAATTTGCACCACTCTGGTCAAATTCAAAATACACGGAATACATATTTTTGCAAAAAGGCAAGCTCCCCATTCGAACAATTTCGAACAGGTTGAAACTATACCAGAATGTGCACAAACTTCTTTTAATTCATATGAATATAAAATATTGGACGCAATAAGGCAATGTTCAAGTAGAAAGAGGCACTAAATATATATATATATAAATTAATTAATTAAATAATAATGTGTATATATACACACATATTCAGGTTGCACCTTCCCAAGGATGAATCCTTAAACCAATCAAACTCTTTGTTACAGACTGCAAAAACCTTGAAGTCTCCAAAAAGTCTCTTTACTAATAGCTACACAAGCTACTATGAGCAACCCAAATCAATAAGTCTGCTCTAAACCTATAACTTCAATTGATGAGTTGTCCTCTCCATGGATCGCCCATTCCCAATGTAAAGCTGCAAAAGTTAGTAAATTCGCCTCCTCTTTCCCAATGCAACCTCATCTTTAGAAGAGAGCAAATACGGGACAACAACAAAAAAACACAAGCAAATTCATATCAAATTGCTAACATTCTCCTCTCAACATCAACAATCCATTCTCTCTAAATGGCTTCCGGAGGAGAGGGGCACCGTGATAACACCGTTTGGCGACCAGTGAACAAGGCTCCAAACTAGATTGGTTCAAAACATAGAGCTTCAAGCTCCAACTCTAGAGCTTCAAGCTCTACTCCTACTCATCACCGCCGCCCAGTGTGTGAGTTCTTTCGAAAGATGCTCTCTATGCCTCCATGGCAATTCCAAGATCTGCTATTTGAATCCCCTTGGATCCACCACCCAATAGCTGCTTCTATAGTTGTAGAGTTGCCGGAAGATTTCCGGGGTAAAATAAGAGGACGGTACAAGGCACTAACTATTCCAGAGCTATACACAATACCACCGTCCCATACTTGGTTTTTGCTAAACCAAGAAGGCAACCTCACTCTTCAAGGATCCACCTGCCAGGCAAATCAGGTATTAATCCCACATTTTGAGAGGATCTGAATCAACATCCTCTCGCAAAGACCGACAGAGAGAGATCTTGATCACCATATCTCTATCATGTCAGCCCCATTGGAAAACCCAAATGAAGATCTGGGACTTAACATAGAGAACTTTGCAAATCTCAACATTGGAGAAGAGAATGCCTCCTGCACAGTTCAGCCAAACATTCCCCACCACACTCCGCTCAACATCCTCTTTTTCAACACTGAGGGCGTCGCTTGCCCTAACTTCCTCCAGCACTACATGCACCTACACTCTTTTGGACGCTTCGATCTTGTCATCATTACAAACACAAAAAATACAGAAAGTGAAGCCCAGTTTATGAGTAAAATCATGGGTTACTCTAACACCAAGACCATGAACCCACCTCCTAGCGGCATGGAAATGGAAAGAGTAACGGGCGGAATTTGGTGCCTATGGAATGAAGCTGAAATCTCATGTGATGTAATAGAGATCCCGTGGAATGAGGCTATCGCCCAACAAGCCCATATTTTCATCTGGCCAGTTCGTGCCATTGAAATGTATCTCTCCCTTTAATTCAAAAGAAATCAAACTTTTTTTAACTGCGTGAGTTATATTTTCGACATCTTTGTCATACATGTACAGACACTCTCATGAGAATATCTGTACAGGGGGGCATTAATGTGGGTATCTATACTATATTTGGCACGTGGCGAGCCCAACGGGCGTCACGTCAGCACCACTACACATCCACGTGGCAGACCCCTGAGTAGGGATGGCAATGGGGGGCAATGGAGTGGATATTAATTCCCCATCCCCATTCCCCTATAATAAATTTTCCCCATTCCCTATTCCCCATTCCCCATGGGTACCACCCTCCCCACTTCTTAATGGGTATGGATTTTCCCCCACCGACTTTAATCCCCATTTTTATTTTTTATATTTAATGTTAACAAACACTTTTTTTTTAAGGTTCACAACAAAAACTAAATATACCTTTAATCTTTTTTCTTTCTTTTTTAATATATTTAATGTTAACAAATTTTTTTTTTTTT
>NW_021025523.1:4281887-4307212 GCF_004153795.1 Camellia sinensis
GTTGTGGATCTTAAAAAAAAAAAAAAATTGGTTGTGAACCTGAAAAAATAAATAAATAAATAAAAGAAAAAAGATTGAATGTATATTTAGTTTTGGTTGTGAATCTTAAAAAAAAAAAAAAAAATTTGTTGTAAACCTTAAAAAAAAATTAAATAAATAAAAGAAAAAAGATTGAATGTATATTTAGTTTTGGTTGTGAATCTTACAAAACAAAACAAAACATAAGGGGAAATTAGTGGGTACCCATCCCCAACCCATCCCCTATGGATATTTAAAGAATATCACTTACCCTACCCAATGGATAAGAAAAAAAAGGAGAAACCCATGTATTTGGGTTGGGTCTCCATGGATACTCACAGGATAGGTTATCTATTACCATCCCTACCCCTGAGGCACCACGATGAGTATGTCATCACCATCACGCATCCACGTGGCAGACTCTTGAGGCACCACGATGAGTTGAGATTGTATGCCTAGCCTAAGCGGGAGCATGCACATCACCAAGAATGAAACAAGGCCACATGGAGCTGGCTCACTTAGAGCTCTTCATGGCCCTTCATAACTCAAGAAATGTATTCTTTACCCACTCACCCAACTCCATGGCAACATAGCCGGACTCTTGGCTCACCTATGCTCAGCTCACCTATGTTTACTTAGCTACTGAGGTGAGCCCTTGGCTCACCCATGCATTCACCCTCTTGGCTGCCTAGGTCGGGAGCAGGACCTAGGCACTCCCGCTTGGGATCATTGGAGGATTGTGGATTGGAGGTTAAGACCTCGGGATCGTCAAGGTCGTGTAGCTATCTCCCTGCAGTGATAGCTCCCCCTTTGACCTGGTTTAGAGAAAGAGACGTTGACCTTACACTTACATCTGATGCACATATGATACGCCTCTCAAGATATCACACCTACCCCTGCAGTTCCTATGATGCAACCTCCCCGAGGACTTGAATCATAGGACACAGCTAGTAGGGCTGATATCACCCTCCTGTCGAGTTGAGGAGAACTTGCCACCTGTCTTGAGGTTGCTTGGGCTCCAATACTCCTGGAGTCTATATAACGGCATCATAAGTGTAGCCACAAACACACAGCAAGAGCAATAAGAATCACATAACATACATTAAGTGTTCAAGGTCTCTCATTGCCACCTCTGCCCTCTCTAAGCTTGCCTTGGTCTTCTACTCCTCCACCTCCGGTGATCTTAAGTCATTGAAGTGCCTAACATCTTCCCAGAGGTCAACGACCGATCGCCTCTAATCTCTATCACCCACACTAGCCAATCATGACCTAAACCTATAGGGGCAGGTTTGGGTCGTGACACCTTGATGGAATGACTTGGCCTAGAAAACCAAAAGCACGAATTTTTACTAATAAGGTGCCAATTTTCCAGGATTAATTCCTTTGCTTCCCAAACTGAGGCTAGATCAATTGGCCAAAATTGTTGCACTTCATTAGAGACTTGTCCCACATCGTTAAATGATTTCAAGTTGCATGTCTCCAAATAATTTAACATGGTTTTACAGTTGGCTCTTAGGTGGTCTATTGTGGACCAACTCTGTCTCATCTGTCCATCACCTCCATATGTGACTAGGCCATATGTGGGGAAATGTTAGAGACTTATTCCACATTGTCTCTTTAAGCCACACAAGTTTAGTTCATACATTCTGGTTTCGATTTTGGTTTTGGGTCAACAACTAAGAGGTCAAATGTTGTCAAGCCTATGTTTCAACTTTCAGCAGAGTAATCTGTGTGTGTGTGTGTGTGTTTTTTTCCAAGCCAATGATTGATATTGTGATATAATAGTTTAGTCATAAATTAATAAGCATAAAATCCATCAAGCTTGAAATTTGTAAAGCATTTTGCACTTCACAACCAGAAATTGCATCCTAAGACTAATCAACCGCGTTTTCTTATAAAAGAACACAAAAGTTTCACAAGGCTAATCCAAACTTAAATTTCCAATAAACATTCATTCAAATCCCAGAATCATTCAAAAACAGAGATATCAAACAGAGCAAAGCACTCACCTTGGAAGTCAACTCGAAATCACCATTCTTCCACAACCCACTTCTCACAAACCGATCACACACACAAATCTTCCTCAAAGTCGCCAATGCAAGACCGATTGCTAAATCAGCCACATCGTCCGTGAGAACATCAGGAGTGTTGGTAACCCTAATTCCTCTCTCCTTGCACTTTGCCAAATCGATCTTATCCAAACCCACACTGTAACTCGACACGATCTCCAAACTCGGAAGCGATTCGATCAACTTGGAATCGGCCCCAATCGCTGTGTCCCCGACCACCGCTCGTATGGAATTGCAATTCTCTCTCAGAAACTCGTCTTTCGATGAAGCCTCCCATAGTCTGAAGAGTTTGAATCGCTTGTCGAGCTCTTCTTCTAGGTACGACGACATTGCACAATTCATCAACACGCCTATGCCCTGCATTTTGATATGTAAAAATTTATTCAAAAAAGAATTTTCCCACACTTTCTGTTCATTCTCTTGCCCACCAAACTATACTATTTGCAGGGGAAAGGAATTCTACATTCTATGAATTTATTTATTTATTTTTTGCGAATAGCCAAATAAAAAAACTAAAATAAAATAATTAATAAAATCAAATGCCACATCCTATCAATTAATCAACCATTTTTTCTTTAAAGCCATTTATTCAACTACAACTAAAATAGCCAAATCATCTAAAAAACAACTTCTTTTTTTTCTCATAAAATAGTTAAAAAATTAATTAAAATAATTAAGTTTCCAAACTAGGCACAAATGTTATAACTCAATTATATGACCGTTATAACTAAAAGAGAAAAATAAGTTATAATAATGTGTCATAACTAATATGAGCATAAGTCATAACCAAACACCATAAGGTTGTGCTTGGTTTAAGAATTTGGAAAGGTATTTGGAAAGAGAATGGGAAAATAATAGTAAAATGTGAATAAAATCTATTTACATTTTATTTAATTTCACATACCTTTCCCTTTTTCCTTTCCAAATTTCCCCCAAATCCTTAAATCAAACACAACCTAAGGGTCATAAACCAATGGTGCATATGGTGCACATTGAGTTTTTTTCTTTCTTTTTTTTTTTTTCAAGGGATTAGGGCTCAAGCATGAGTCTTTTTAGTGTTTTAGGGTTTTTTTTTTTTTTTTTTTTGGCGGGGGGTTGTGGTTTTGGGGTGTTGGGTTAGTGGTTTTAGTGTTTTTAGCAGTTTTGGAGTGTTGTGGTTGGTGATTTTGGGGTCTTTTGGAAAGAAAAAAAAAAAGTTAACTTTTAACTTTTTATCTATTTTGGGTTATATTATCTCTCACATTTTTTACCCACAAAAAGATAAAATAGACTAAAAAGACCAAAAAAATCAGTTTTTTACCAACTTAGTGAATTTTGGGTGTTGGAGTTAGTGGTTTTAGTATTTTTAGTAGTTTTGGGGTGTTGGAGTTAACGATTTTAGTACTTTTAGTGGTTCTAGAGTTAGTGATTTTAGTGTTTTTAGCGGTTTTGGGATTATTGGTTTTAGTGGTTTTGGTGGTTTTAGAGTTAGTGGTGTTAGTGTTTTTGGTGTTTTGGATTTGGGGCATAGAGTTAATTATATTACCCATTATGTTCATGATATCACTTATTTTATTCTCAATTTTAGAACTATATTTATTATGAAGTCATTATAATACTGACTTTGCTCAATTAATATTAATTAATTAAGTTAATGATGTAATTAGGAGGAACAACTAAGTATACAACTTCTATAACTTGCATAGATATCTGGTGAAATACAAATAAAACAAAAAAAAAGATAAACGTATGTAGATGTAGTTTCAAAGAAGAGAAGAAAAGAAAGAAGAAAAGAGAATAGAAGAATAGGAAGGGGAAAAAAACATGAGGTAAGGGAGAGCTATAACACCCAAGGCAAGCACTTAAGATATTGGGTAACCTTCATTTTACCTCACTCTAATTTGGGTCATATGCGGTTTACTCTCGTAACATTTAAAATTCATATAAACCCCACGTGGTTTATGAATTAAAATGCACGCTAACTTCTATTAATATAATATGTAAATTGACCTTTATATCATTGCTTTCTTCTTTTTCTTTCTTTTGAATTAAACATGCAAATATATATATATATATATATATATATATAGGGAGAGGGAGAGCACCAAGGATCCTCTAGAGTGAAATTTTCCTAAAGTTTCCTAGAGTGCTACATTGTGTGGTTGAGATTTACTGACAAGTCACATCAGAAAAATTGATGTGACTTGCCAGTAAATGTCAACCACACAATGTAGTACTCTAGGAAACTTTAGGAAAAAATCACTCTAGAGGATCCTTGCTCGAGGGAGAGAGAGAGAGAGAGAGAGAGAGAGAATTTCTGTAAGAAACCCAAGCGGCATACACAACTTGGCATTTACCCATTCTCACCATTCATCAACAATAAATGCATATATAAATATATGTATATATAATCTATAAATGCATAATTAGTATATATATATACATGTATGCAATCGATGTTAGCATGCTCTTGCATCAATGAATTGTTGCTATAATCAACTTTGAATTTGTTTGTAAATCTGATAGTTAATCTAAGATCTTTGATTTGGTTCATTATATATATTTTATCAATTTCAAGCATTTCACAAAATATTCAATTGTAAGTTTTTTTTTAGTATGCATATGTATGTGTGTTTGTGTGTTTGTGCAAGTATATAGAATTTTTCATATTTTTTATTTTTTCTGTGTGAATATATATATATATATAGAATTTATGTATGTCTTGATTTCGTTTTCTTCTATATACAATTTCCCAAAATTTCTATATATGTATGTATATGTATAAATATGCATAGAATTTTTTAGAATTTTTCTATATATCTATTTATGTTCGTGTGTATATATAAATGTGTTTGTATATAAGAGGTACGTGGTGCAGAGGAGAGGGAATAATGGTGAGGGGAGAGGAAGTTGGTGTGGTACAGTGGATTAAGGAAAAGAAAGAGAAACAGTAGAAAGAGAATGAGGACGAAAAATGGCATGCTTTTCTAAATTTAAAGATGTGCAAAGAGTATAAAGCTTACTCTCTTCATGGGCATGTGAATCTCACAATTAGTTAATTTGGATGGAAAAGTAGACGATGCACTTTGGTTTACAAACCACATAGGGAATATGTGGTCATTTCCAAGTGTTGGGAATAAACTGCACATGACCCAAACCTCAGGAGGTAAAGTGAAATTTGCCCTAAGATATAAAACACCTAAACACAATCCATGTAAAGTAAAATTGCAAACAAAAAGTTTGCCCAAATAAATGGAGCACAAGTATGAAGCCATAACAGAAGTTATAGCAAGGGTCGTAGATGTCGCTATACGTCACATACAATGAAACTCAAAAGCACAAATGTAAGTTGGAAAATCGGGTCATAATTTGAAATAATGACCTTGATAAAAAAAAATGTTTTGATCAACAAGAGACCTTACTCACTAAGCATCGACCTCGGATTGCTTTTTAGCCTTCTTCTAACGTCATTTTTTTGCAGAACTTGAACCAACACCCAGGGATTGTCCGAGGGCTGAAGGCACAAAAACAATTGGAGTTGCAATTGTAAGAGACTTAGATGACGGTTTGAATTCATGGAAAGGCTGTTGAATTGTTGGCACATAAGGCTGGTGCATTACTGTAATGTAAGGTTGGGGAGAATTATTGAGTTAGCCTGACCAAGGGTTTGGAATTGCAGTGCTTGGCATGTTATTGGTACACCCAATAACTTTAATTTATTTCATCTTGTTCATAGGAAAGGCTAAACTAGTTTCTCATGTGCTCATTGCCAAAGGATTAACGCCACTCTGAGTCGAGTCAATTTTATACAATGCAACATCAAGCTTGATTTTAGACTTAATGATCTCAGTGATGACAGCTCCCGAGTGGAAATTACTTGCACAATAGTGTCAACAAGTCAATTGCACAACTTAGATTATACCATGTATATTGAAAGAGAATATGTTGGCCTATCTCTAAGGAAGTGACATACAATCTAGTATTGCCCTAAAAAACTTAAGTTCAGCTATGCAACCAGTCTCACTACCTCCTTATAGAGTTTTATTTTTAGAGTTAGTGGTGTTAGTGTTTTTGGTGTCTAGGATTTGGGGCTTAAAGTGAATTATATTACTCATGATGTTCATGATATCACTTATTTTATTCTCCATTTTAGAACTGTATCTATTATGAATTCATTATAATACTAACTTTGCTCAATTAAAATTAATTAATTATGCTAATGAAGTAATTAGGAGGAACGACTAACTATACAACTCCTCTGACTTGCATAGATATCTCGTGAAATCCAAATAAAATAAAATAAAAAAATTAATGTAGATTTAGTTTCAAAGAAGAGAAAAAAAAAAGAAGAAAATAGATTAGAAGAATAGGGAGAGGAAAAAAAAAACCGGGTGTAAGGGGGAGCTATAACACCAAAGACAAGCACTTAAGATATTGGGCAATCTTCATTTTACCTTACTGTGATTTGGGTTATACGCGGTTTACTTTCCTAACGTTTAAAAATAGTCATATAATCCCCACGTGGTTTATGGATTAGAACGCACATTCTTCCTCTTCTGTCTTTTGAATTAAACTTGGAAATATATATATATATATAGAATTTTTGCAAGAAACCCAAGCGGCATACACAACTTCGCACTTATCCATTCTCACCATTCATCAACAGTAAGTGCATATATATATATATATATATATGTCTATAAAATCTATAAATGCATAATTAGTAAATATACATGTTAGTAATCGATGTTAGCATGCACTTGCACTATACTATTGAACTGCTGCTAGCATCAAATTTGAATTTGTTTGAAAATTTGATGGTTAATCTAAGATCTTTGATTTGCTTCATTATATATATTTTATCAATTTCAAGCATTTCACAAAATATTCAATTGTAAGTTTTTTTTAGTATGCATATATATATAGTTATATAGAATTTTTCATGTTTTTTATTTTTTGCTGTGTCAATATATATATATATATATATATGTGTGTGTGTATGCATATAGAATTTCTGTATGTGTTGATTTCGTGTTCTTCTATATAGAATTTTCCAAAATTTTTATATATGTATGTATACGTATAAATATATATAGAATTTTTTAGAATTTTCTATATATCCATTTATGTTCATGTGTGTATATATAAATGTGGTTGTATATAGGAGGTACGTGGTGGTGAGAAGAGGGAATAATGGTGAGGGGAGAGGAAGTTGGTGTGGTACAGTGGGTTAAGGAATAGAAAAAGAAATAGTAAACAAAGAATGAGAATGAAAAATGGCATGCTTTTGTCAATTTAAAGATGTGCAAGGGGTGTAAGGCTTACTCTCTTCATGGGTATGTGAATCTCCCAATTAGTTAATTTCGATGGAAAAGTAGATGGTGCACTTTGGTATACAAACCACATAGGGATTATGTGGTCATTTCTAAATGTTGGGAGTAAACTGCACATGACCCAAACCACAATTGGTAGAGTGAAATTTGCCCTAAGATATAAAATGCCCAAACTCGCTCCATGTAAAGTAAAATTGCCAAAAAAAAGTTTGCCCGAATAAACAGAGCACAAGTATGAACCCATAATAGAAGTTACAGCAAGGGTCATAGAAGTCACTAAACGTCATATACAATGAAACTAAAAAACACAAATGTGACTTAGAAAATCGAGTCATAATTTGAAATAATGACCTTGATAAAAGAAAATGTTTTGATCAATAAGAGACCTTACTCACTAAGCATCGACCTCGGATTGCTTTTTAGCCTTCTTTTTATGTCATTTTCTTGCAGAACTTGAACCAACACCTAGGGATTGTTCAATGGCTGAAGGCACAAAAACAATAGGAGTTGCAATTGTAAGAGACTTAGATGACGGTTCGAATTCATGGAAAGGCTGTTGAGTTGTTGGCACATAAGGCTGGTTCATTGCTGTAAGGTAAGGCTGGGGAGAATTGTTGAGTTGGCCTAACCAAGGGTTTGGAATTGCAGTGCTTGATGTGTTATTGGTACACCTAGTAACTTCAATTTATTTCATCTTGTTCATAGGAAAGGATAAACTAGTTTTTTCATGTGCTCAATGCCAAACGATTAACGCCACTCTAAGTCGAGCCAATTTTATACAGTGCAACATCAAGCTTGATTTTAGACTTGATGATCTTAGTGATGATAGTTGCCGAGTTGGAATTACCTGCACAATAATGCCAGCAAGTCAATCGCACAACTCAGACTATATCCACGTATATTGAAAGAGAATACGTTGGCATATCTCTAAGGAAGTGACATACAATCTAGTATTGCCCTAAGAAACTTCAGTTCAGCTATGCAACCAGTCTCACTACCTCCTTATAGAGTTTTATTTTTAGAGTTAACGGTGTTAGTGTTTTTGGTGTTTAGGATTTGGGGCTTAGAGTGAATTATATTATTCATGATGTTCATGATATCACTTATTTTATTCTCCATTTTAGAACTATATCTATTATGAATTCATTATAATACTAACTTTGCTCAATTAATATTAGTTAATTATGTTAATGATGTACTTAGGAGGAACAATTAAGTATACAACTCCTCTAACTTGCATAGATATCTCGTGAAATAAAAATAAAATAAAATAAGATAAACTTATGTAGATGTAGTTTAAAACAAGAGAAGAAAAGAAAGAAGAACAAAGAATAGAAGAATAGGTAGGGGGAAAAAAACAACGGGTAAAGGGTAGGTATAATACCCAAGGCAAGCACTTTAGAAATTGGGCAACCTTCATTTTACCTCACTGAGATTTGGGTCATATGCGGTATACTTTCCTAACGTTTAAAAATTGTCATATAATCCCCACGTGGTTTATGGATTAAATGCTAACTTCTGTTAACATAATATGTAAATTGACATTTATATCTTCGCTTTCTTCCTCTTCTCTCTTTTGAATTAAACCTGCAAATATATATATATAGAATTTTTGCAAGAAACCCACGCGGCATACACAACCTAGCACTCACCAATTCTCATCATTCATCAACAGTAAATGCATATATATATATATATATATATATGTCTATCAAATCTAGAAATGCATAATTAGTATATCTATACATGTATGTAATCGATATTAGCTTGCTCTTGTATTAATGAATTGTTGCTAGCATCAAGTTTGAAATTGTTTGTAAATTTGATGGTTAATCTAAGATCTTTGATTTGGTTCATTACATATATCTTATCAATTTCAAGCATTTCACATAACATTCAATTGTAAGTTTTTTTTAGTATGCATATATATATATATATATATAAATATATGTAGGTATATAGAATTTTTTATATTTTTTTCTGTGTGAATATATATATATATATATATGTATGTATGTATGTATATAGAATTTATGTATGTCTTAATTTCATTTTCTTCTGTATAGAATTTCCCAAAATTTCTATATATGTATGTATAGGTATAAATATATATAGAATTTTTCAAAATTTTTCTAAATATCTATTTATGTTCGCGTGTGTATATATAAATGTGTTTGTATATAGAATGTACGTGGTGGTGAAGAGAGGGAATAATGGTGAGGGGAGAGGAAGTTAGTGTGGTACAGTGGGTTAAGGAATAGAAAGAGAAATAGTAGAAAGAGAATGAGGACAAAAAATGGCATGCTTTTCTAATTTCAAACATGTGCAAGAGGTATAAAGCTTACTCTCTTCATGGGCATGTGGATCTCACAATTAGTTAATTTGGATGGAAAAGTAGATGGTGCACTTTGGTTTACAAACCACATAGGGATTATATGGTCATTTCCAAATGTTGGGTGTAAGCTACACATGACTCGAACCACAAGAGGTAAAGTGAAATTTTCGTAAGATATAAGTCGCTCAAACTCGTTCCATATAAGGTAAAATTGCCAAAAAAAAAGTTTGCCCAAATAAATGGAGCACAAGGATGAAGCCATAACAGAAGTTAGAGCAAGGGTCGTAGAAGTCGCTAACTGTCACATACAATGAAACTCAAAAGCACAAATGTTTGTTGGAAAATTGGACATAATTTGAAATAATGGCCATGATAAAAAAAAATGTTTTGATCAATAAGAGACCTTACTCACTAAGCATCAACCTCGGATTGCTTTTTAGCTTTCTTCTTATGTCTTTTTCTTGCAAAACTTGAACCAACACCCAGGGATTGTCCAAGGGCTTAAGGCACAAAAACAATTGGATTTGCAATTGTAAGAGACACAGGTGATGGTTCGAATTCCTAGAAAAGTTGTTAAGTTGTTGGCACATAAGGCTGGTGCATTGCTACAATGCAAGGCTGGGGGGAATTGTTGAGTTAGCCTAACAAGGGGTTAGAATTGCAGTGCTTGGCGTGTTATTGGTACACCTAGTAACTTCAATTTATTTTCTCTTGTTCATTGAAAAGGATAAACTAGTTTCTCATGTGCTCATTGCCAAAGGATTAACGCCACTCTGAGTCGAGTCAATTTTATGCAATGCAACATCAAGCTTGATTTTAGACTTGATGATCTCAGTGATGACAGTTCCCGAGTTGGAATTACCTTCACAATAGTGTCAGCAAGTCAATCGCACAACTCAAACTATATCCATGTATATTGAAAGAGAATACGTTGGCCTATCTCCAAGGAAGTGACATACAATCTAGTCTTGCCCTAAAAAGCTTCAATTCAGCTATGTAACCTTGTTAGATTTTTATTCTTGGCAATCCCGTTTGACAAAACTACTTTCAGTTGTACTTATTTTCGCACTTTTTATTTCAATGATGTTCTGAGTTTTTAGATGCGAATCCAACCCGAATCGTGCCTTGTAGAGAAGTTTTGTGATGTTAATTCTTTCAAGATTGCCACTTCGCTGATTATGATGGGGATTGAGCTGACCGATTAGCTCGCGGGGGTCCAGGGGGCAATGCCCCTTGGCGAGTTCGGGGCAGCGCCACGGCAGGGTCAAGGGGCAGCGCCCCCGAAGCAAAATGCAAAAGTGCATTCGAAGTTGCCTGTTCACTCGAGCGGACATTCCCCCGCTTGAGCAGAGAATCCATGGTTTCAGAAGTTTATTCGCCTGCAAAAATACTGGATGTTGTTTTTTCCCGCTCGAGCAGAACTTTCCACGCTCGAGTGTAGGTCCGCTCGAGCGACCAATCTGACGCTTGAGCAGAGATCGCGGGACAGTTTTCTATAAATACGTGTTTCAGTCCAAATCTAGGATTACTTCTCCAGATCTTCTTCTTGGGTTGTAAGGTTTATAACTGGGGATATTTTGCTAGTTTTCTTTGATGTTTGGATTGAGTATTCAACTCATGGTTTAAAGAGTATACATCAAAGGATTATTTATTTGTTCTACACAAAAGAGAGAGTTGTTCTTCGGTGGATTCTGAAGAATTTGAGCCTGAAGCTTTAGTGGATTCTGAAGTGGCTCATCGTCATGACAATTTCAAGGTGAAGACGGGGTTGGAAGATGCACATAGAGGTTGGTTCAATTCGGGCGTGGATTCGCTAGGTAATTGAGAGTATACCTGTGCAATTCCTTTATATCTTCTTAGTGGATTGTTTTGTGGCTGTTGCCCCTTGGTTTTTTTTATCACAATTGGAGATGTCCAATTGTGGTTTTTCCACGTAAAATCGTTGTGTCGATTTGTCTTGATTGGGATTGTTATATACTACTTAAAATTGATACATAATCACAAATCAACATCTAGGGAATTTCTAGATTTTTCAAACCTATCTCACTATCTCTTTATGGAGTTTTATTTTTAGAGTTAGTGGTGTTAGTTTTTCGTTATTTAGGATTTGGGACTTAGAGTTAATTATATTACTCATTATGTTCGTGATATCACTTATTTTAATCTCCCTTTTAGAACTATATTTATTATGAATTCATTATAATACTAACTTTGCTCAATTAATATTAATTAATTAAGTTACTGATGTAATTAGGAGGAACAACTAAGTATACAACTCCTCTAACTTGCATAGATATCTCGTGAAATATAAATAAAATAAAAGAAAGATAAGCTTATGTAGATGTAGTTTAAAAGAAGAGAAGAGAAGAAAGAAGAAAAGAGAATAGAAGAATAGGGAGGGGGAAAAAAATAGGGTGTAAGCGGGAGCTATAACACCCAAGGCAAACACTTAAGATATTGGGCAACCTTCATTTTACCTCTCTGTGATTTGGATCATATGCAGTTTACTCTCCCAACGTTTAAAAATGGTCATATAATCCCCACGTGGTTTATGGATTGAAGTGCACGCTAAGTTCTGTTAACAGAATATGTACATTGATCTTTATATCCTTGCTTTCTTCATTTTCTCTCTTTTGAATTAAACCTGCAAATACATATATATATATGTATATATATATACATATATATAATTTCTACAGGAAACCCAAGTGGCATACACAATTTGGCACTCACCCATTCTCATCATTCTTCAACAGTAAATGCATATATATATATATATATATATATGTCTATAAAATCTATAAATACAAAATTAGTATATATATATATATGTATATGTAATCGATGTTAGCATGCTCTTGCGCTAATGAACTGCTGTTAGCATCAAGTTTGAATTTGTTTGTAAATTTGATGGTTAATGCAAGATCTTTGATTTGGTTCATTATATATATATATTTTTATCAATTTCAAGCATTTCACAAGATATTCAATTGTAAGTTTTTTTTAGTATTCACACATATATATATGTATGTGTGTATATATATATGTGTGTGTGTGTGTGTGCAGGTATATCCAATTTTCATATTTTTTATTTTTTCTGTGTGAATATATATGTATATATGTATATATATAAAATTTTTGTATGTCTTGATTTCGTTTTCTTCTATATAAAATTTCCCAAAATTTCTATATATGTATGCATATGTATAAATATATATAGAGTTTTTTTTAGAATTTTTCTATACATCTATTTATGTTCGTGTGTATATATAAATGTGTTTGTATATAAGAGGTACGTGGTGGTGAGGAGAGGGAATAATGGTGAGGAAAAAGGAAGTTGGTGTGGTACAGTGGGTTAAGGAATAGAAAGAGAAATAGTAGAAAGAGAATGAGGACGAAAAATGACATGCTTTTGTAAATTTAAAGATGTACAAGGGGTATAAAGCGTATTCTCTTTATGGGCATGTGAATCTCACAATTAGTTAATTTGGATGGAAAAGTAGAAAGTGTACTTTGGTTTACAAACCATATAGGGATAATGTGGTCATTTCCAAATGTTGGGAGTAAACTACACATGACTCAAACCACAAGAGGTAAAGTGAAATTTACCCTAAGATATAAACACCACAAGTATGAAGCCATAACAGAAGTTATAGCATGGGTAGTAGAATTCGCTGAACGTCACATACAATGAAACTCAAAAGCACAAATGTAAGTTGGAAAATCGGGTTTTAATTCGAAATAATGACTTGATAAAAAAAAATGTTTTGATCAATAAGAGACCTTACTCACTAAGCATTGACCTCAGATTGCTTTTTAGCCCTCCCCTTACGTCATTCACTTGCAGAACTTGAACCAACACCCAGGGATTGTTCGAGGGCTGATGGCACAAAAATAATTGGAGTTGCAATTGTAAGAGACTTCGATGATGGTTCAAGTTCATGGAAAGGCTGTTGAGTTGTTGGCACATAAGGCTGGTGCATTGTTGTAATGTAAGGCTGGGAAGAATTCTTGAGTTGGCCTGACCAAGGGTTTGGAATTGCAGTGCTTGGCGTGTTATTGGTACACTAAGTAACTTCAATTTATTTCCACTTGTTCATAGGAAAGGCTAAACTAGTTTATAATTTGCTCATTGCCAAAGGATTAATGCCACTCTGAGTCGAGTCAATTTTATGCAATGCAGCATCAAGCTTGATTTTAGACTTGATGATCTCAGTGATGACAGTTCCCGAGTTGGAATTACCTACAAAATAGTGTCAGCAAGTCAATTGCACAACTCAGATTATATTAACGTATATTGAAAGAGAATACGTTGGCCTATCTTTAAGGAAGTGACATACAATCTAGTCTTTCCCTATAAAACTTCAGTTCAGCTATGCAACCTATCTCACTATCTCCATATAGAGTTTTATTTTTAGAGTTAGTGGTGTTAGTGTTTTTGGTGTTTAGCATTTGGGGCTTAGAGATAATTATATTACTCATTATGTTCATGGTATCACTTATTTTATTCTCCATTTTAGAACTATATTTATTATGAATTCATTGTAATACTAACTTTGCTCAATTAATATTAATTAATTAAGTTAATGATGTAATTAGGATGAACAACTAAGTATACAACTCCTCTAACTTGCATAGATATCTCATGAAATACAAATAAAATAAAAGAAAGATAAACTTATGTAGATGTAGTTTAGAACAAAAGAAGAGAAGAAAGAAGAAAATAGAATAGAAGAATAGGGAGGGAGAAAAAAAATAGGGGATAAGAGGGAGCTATAACACCCAAGGCTAGCACTTAAGATATTGGGCAACCTTCATTTTACCTCACTATGATTTGGGTTATATGTGGTTTACTCTCCTAACATTTAAAAATGGTCATACAATCACCACATGGTTTATGGATTAAAGCGCCCGCTAACTTCTGTTAACAGAATATGTAAATTGACCTTTATATCATCGCTTTCTTCGTCTTCTCTCTTTTGAATTAAACCTGCATATATATATATATATATATATATTTATATATAGAATTTCTGCATGAAAACCAAGCGGCAAACACAACTTGGCACTCACCCATTCTCACCATTCATAAACAGTAAATGCATATATAGATATATGTCTATAAAATCTTAGTATATATATATACAAGTATGTAATCGATGTTAGCATCCTCTTGCACTATTGAACTATTGCTAGCATAGATGCATAATTAGTATATATATACAAGTATGTAATCGATGTTAGCATCCTCTTGCACTATTGAACTATTGCAAGCATCAAGTTTGAATTTGTTTGTAAATTTGATGGTTAATCTAAGATTTTTGATTTAGTTCATTATATATATTTTATCCTTTTCAAGCATTTCACCAAACATTCAATTTTAAGTTTTTTTTTGGTATGCATATATATATATATATATATAGGCATATAGAATTTTTCATATTTTTGTTTTTTTTCTATGTGAGTGTATATATATATATATGTATGTATGTATGAGTATAGAATTTTTGTATGTCTTGATTTCATTTTCTTCTATATAGAATTTCCCAAAATTTCTATATATGTATGTCTATGTATAAATATATAGAGAATTACTTAGAATTTTTCTATATATCTATTTATGTTCGTGTGTGTATATATAAATGTGTTTGAATATAGGAGGTACGTGGTGGAGAGGAGAGGGAATAATGGTGAGGGAAGAGGAAGTTGGTGTGGTACTGTTGGTTAAGGAATAGAAAGAGAAATGGTAGAAAGAGAATGTGGACGAAAAATGACATGCTTTTGTAAATTTAAAGATGTGCATAGGGTATAAAGCTTACTCTCTTCGTGGGCATGTGAATCTCACAATTAGTTAATTTGGATGGAAAAGTAGATGGTGCACTTTGGTTTACAAATTACATAGGGATTATGTGGTCATTTCCAAATGTTGGGAGTAAACTGCACATGACCCAAACCACAAGAGGGAAATTTAAATTTGCACTAAGATATAAAACGCCCAAACTCGCTCCATGTAAAGTAAAATTGCCAAAAAAAAGTTTGCCCAAATAAACGGAGCACAGGTATGAAGCCATAACAAAAGTTATAGCAAGGGTCGCACAGGTCGCTAACCATCACATACAATGAAACTCAAAAGCACAAATGTAAGTTGGAAAATCAGTTCATAATTGGAAATAATGACCTTGATAAAAAAAAAAATGTTTTGATCAATAAGAGACCTTACTCACAAAGCATCGACCTCAGATTGCTTTCTAGCCTTTTTCTTACATCATTTTCTTGCAGAACTTGAACCAACACCCAGGGATTGTTCGAGGGCTGATCGCACAAAAACAATTCATGTTGCAATTGTAAGAGACACAGATGACGATTCAAATTCATGGAAAGGCTGTTAAGTTGTTGGTACATAAGGCTGGTGCATTGTTGTAGTGTAAGGCTAGTGCATTGCTGTAATGTATGGCTGGGGAGAATTGTTGAGTTGGCCTGACCAAGGGTTTAGAATTGCAGTGTTTAGTGTATTATTGCTACACCCAGTAACTTCAATTTATTTATAGGAAAGGCTAAACTAGTTTCTCATGTGCTCATTGCTAAAGGATTAACGCCACTCTGAGTTGAGTCGATTTTATGCAATGCAACATCAAGTTGATTTTAGACTTCATGGTCTCAATGATGACAGTTCCTGAGTTGGAATTACCTACACAATAGTGTTAGCAAGTCAATCGCGCAACTCAGACTATATTCACGTATATTGAAAGAGAATACGTTGGCCTATCTCTAAGGAACAATCTAGTCTTACCCTAAAAAACTTCAATTCAGCTATGCAACCTGTCTCACTATCTCCTTATAGAGTTTTATTTTTAGAGTTAGTGGTGTTAGTGTTTTTGGTTTTTAGCATTTGGGGCTTAAAGTTAATTATATTACTCATTATGTTCATGATATCACTTATTTTATTCTCCATTTTAGAACAATATTTATTATCAATTCATTATAATACTAACTTTGCTCAATTAATATTAATTAATTAAGTTAATGATGTAATTAGGATGAACAACTAAGTATACAACTCCTTTAACTTGCATAGATATCTCGTGAAATACAATTAAAATAAAAGAAAGATAAACTTATGTAGATGTAGTTTAAAAGAAGAGAAGATAAGAAAGAAAAAAATAGAATATAAGAATAGGGAGGGGGGAAAAAAAAATAGGGGGTAAGGGGGAGTTATAACACCCAAGGCAAGCACTCAAGATATTAGGCAACCTTCATTTTACCTCATTGTGATTTGGGTCATATGCAGTTTACTCTCCTAATGTTTAAAAATGGTCATATAATCCCCACGTGGTTTATGGATTAAAACGCAAGCTAACTTCTGTTAACAGAATATGTAAATTGACCTTTATATCCTCGCTTTCTTCCGCTTCTCTCTTTTGAATTAAACCTGCAAATATATATATATATATATATGCATTTACTGTTGAAGAATGATGAGAATGGGTGAGTGCCAAATTGTGTATGCCACTTGGGTTTCTTGTAGAAATTATGTATATATATATATATATATATATATGTCTATAAAATCTATAAATGCAAAATTAGTATATATATGTATATGTTATCGATGTTAGCATCAAGTTTGAATTTGTTTGTAAATTTGATGGTTAATCTAAGATCTCTGATTTGGTTCATTATATATGTTTTTATCAATTTCTAGCATTTCATAAAATATTCAATTGTAAGTTTTTTTTAGTGTGCATATATATATATATGTATATGTATGTACGTATATAGAATTTTTTATATTTTTTATTTTTTTGTGTGAATATATATATATGTATGTATATATAGAATTTTTGTATGTCTTGATTTCATTTTTCTTCTATATAGAATTTCCTAAAATTTCTATGTATGTATGTGTATGTATAAATATATATAGAATTTTTCAGAATTTTTGTATATTTCTATATATGTTTGTGTGTGTATATATAAATGTATTTGTATATAGGAGTTACGTGGTGGTGAGGAGAGGGAATAATGCTAAGGGGAGAGGAAGTTGGTGTGGTATAGTGGGTTAAGGAATAGAAAGATAAATAGTAGAAAGAGAATGAGGATGAAAAATGGCATGTTTTTGTAAATTTAAAGATGTGCAAGGGATATAAAGCTTACTCTCGTCATGGGCTTGTGATTCTCACAATTAGTTAATTTGGATGGAAAAGTAGACGGTGCACTTTGGTTTACAAACCACATAGGGATTATGTGGTCATTTTTAAATGTTGGGAGTAAGCTGCACATGACCCAAACAACAAGAGGTAAGGTGAAATTTGCCCTAAGATATAAAACGCCTAAACTTGCTCCATGTAAAGTAAAATTGCCAAAAAAAAAAAAAAAGTTTGCCCAAGTAAAGGGAGCACAAGTATGAAGCCATAACAGAAGTTACAACAAGGGTCGTAGAAGTCGCTAAACGTCACATACAATGAAACTTAAAAGCACAAATGTAAGTTGGAAAATCGGGTCATAATTCAAAATAATGACCTTGATAAAAAAAAATAAAATGTTTTTGATCAATAAGAGACCTTACTCACCAAGCATCAACCTCGGATTGCTTATTAGCCTTCTTTTTATGTCATTTTCTTGCAGAACTTGAACAAACACCCAGGGATTGTTCGAGTGTTGAAGGCACAAAAACAATTGGAGTTGCAATTGTAAGAGACCCAGATGACGGTTTGAAATCATGGAAAGGCTGTTGAGTTGTTGGCACATAAGGCTGGTGCATTGCTGTAATGTAAGGATGGAGAGAATTGCTGAGTTGGCCTTACCAAGGGTTCGGAATTGCAGTGCTTGGCCTGTTATTGGTACACCCAGTAACTTCAATTTATTTCCTCTTGTTCATAGGAAAGGCTAAAGTAGTTTCTCATGTGCTCATTGCCAAAGGATTAACGCCACTTTGAGTCGAGTCAATTTTATGCAATGCAACATCAAGCTTGATTTTAGACTTGATGATCTCAGTGATGATAGTTCCCGAGTTGGAATTACCTGCACAATAGTGTCAGCAAGTCAATCGCACAACTTAGACTATATCTATGTATATTGAAAGAGAATACGTTGCCCTATGTAACGCCCCGTATTTTATTACTCGGATAACCTTACCAATATTCATTAATTAAGTCCATTTACAAATAACATTTCATCCTTGGATGAAATGATGAATAATTAAATATACATATTCTCTTTCGCTATACAACATTGACATTTACATACAAATAAAAGAAATGCCCTGGGGCTTACAATAAAAGAGAAGACACTACTCTTTACAAAAAAATAGCACTTAGCCAAACAACAAATGAAGTAGTACAATCCATCACTACATTACACTTATGAAATGTAAAACAACCATTGTTTGATCTTCAAATTTGAAAAGCATTCCCTATACACATGTACAAACAGGGGGTGAGCAACCACTAGCTCACCAAGCAATCTCATATTAAAACAATAGAATATATGCAGGTACCAAAATACTCATACATATACGTGAAATCATATCATGTCAAAACATATGATTTTATTACATAATCTCTTAAATCTAATTTATTTAATTAACCACAACAAGTTAACTTAAATAAATAAACATGTTTCAATAGCAACAGGACATCCATTTCAATTCATTCAATTATCTCATTATCAATTGAATCAAATAATTAAACAATTCATCAAATCCATTTTATAAGGTCTTATGAGATGAATGCATATGTCATGTCATGCTCAAAATATTTTTCTCATCTTTTGAAAAGCTTACGCACAATGCCATTTTGAAAACATATTAATCCAACAATTTCAATAAAATTCCAAGATGGTAAATACTACTCAGGTAATCCCTAGGCTGGTGTCTGTAAGTAGACTATACAAGTATTTTCAATTTGTCATTTTTACTAGTATTAATTGGAAGGCTCGACACCTATAATCTGTCATATTTACTAGTATTAACTGGAAGGCTCAACACCTATCTGCGCGATTTATGGTCTTTCACCATGGACACTCAGGCCAACTTAACCAATATCAAACCACACCCCCTAGCCGGACTTACCAATGTGTTTACCCAAAACAATTCAAAATGATCTTGTTTCACCAAAAACAATTACTTTCTTAAAACAATAGTTTTCAATTGCAATTCGAAATCCATGATAACAATGAAATAGAATGGCAATGCAATATGTAACAATGCATTAGAATAGTTTCAATTTCAATTCTACCACACAATACTCCATTGTGATCAAATTCCATATCTCTATCAATGTAATATTGTAACGCCCTCAAATTAAACCCATAATCAATATCCACATTCATATAGTCTCCACAAGTTAATCAACATTCCCAATTTAGTCATTTCAAGACAATTCTATAACAAACTATATATCAAACTTCCCATTGTTTGGACTCACACAAAACCTTCAATCAATTTTTTGTTTCACCTCAACCAAGATAACCAAAATGATTTTCACCAAATCCCATACTTATTGAATATTACCATTTCCATTCTACTATTTAAAAGTTATGGTATAATCTCAATAACACACTTTTAATCATAAAGGATACAAAATATTAACCAAACTAATTTAATCCATCAAATTAGTAAGTTCATTATATTTACAATTTTTCAAAATAAATTATATCAAACCTAATTTAACATGTCTCATCTTTTAAACATAATCATATTTCATGCCAAGCTACTTAAATAGTTCATCTTTCTCTCAAATCTCTACAAATAACAATTTCCACAACTTTTCTAAAATTAACTAATTAACATGATATTTACATCAAAAATTATGAAAAATGCCCAAGAGTAACGTTTTCAAGGTTATGAGTTCAAAAGTCCATATTTCACATTTTTCATTTTCACAAAAAAATGAACATAACTTAATCATCAACATATCATCTTCCATAAAGTTTCATGAATATGATACTTTTAAAGTTTTAATCCCAAAACAACTCTATAATCCCAACTTAACAATCTGCATAATATTCCTCAACATCAATTTATTTTTCTCAAAAATAAATTCCAAATCAAAGATAAAAAAAAATATATATATATTTCAACTTTATATTTCGCAAAAGAAATCATCTAATCATAATATGATGTAAATACAATCATGCAACCTTTAAATTTTATTTTCGATTTTTTTTTTACAAAATTAACAACACAAAATGATTTTCCCAAAATCAATATCAAAATGCCAACATTCTTAACACTTCATCATAATTTTTCTTCCAAAAATTACCAAACAAAAATTTGAAAATTATATATATATATGCAATACCTCTTAAAATGACATATTCTCTTAAAATAACCCTAACATAGCTTTAATGTAAAAATATGAAGAAAGTCCCTACCTCAAATATGAAGAAAAACTAATCTGAAAATGCAAACATCATCCAATCATGGATCCGAGATCACCATTGCGAAGATCATGACAAGCTCTCCGACTTTCATGTACAACACTTTGGCAAAATCTTACTCTAAAGACTCTCATTTCAACCTCAAAGATTGAGCATCAATGGAGAAATAAAGAGGGAGAGAGAGAGATTGGTCTTTTTCACAACTTTTTCCATAAATCTACTCACCTCAATTCCCTTATTTGATTGTATCAAGCTGCCTAATAGGTTCAAGAGTGGGCCGATGCCATCTTTTTTTTAATTTTTTATATCCCACCGAGAGAGATAGAGATGGTAGCCATGTGAACTTCTTATTTACCCTTTTTTATTTTTATTTTATTTCCACCGAAAACCTCTCTTAGCCCCTCACACACAGAGAGAGAGAGAGAGAGAGAGAGCCATCATATATTCTCTTGATGTGTATTTTCTTTTTTTAACTTTAAAACAATGCTGTCCCTTATCTCCCCATGTGTGTGCCTCTCTCTCTTTCTAACCTCTTTTTCTCTCTCAAAAATGCTCTTAGCCAAAAACCCCCACCATTACACAAAACTCTTTTGTTTTTTTTTTTTATCTCTATCTCTTTTTCTTTTAGAGATCCTTTCTGTCAATCACTCAATTTCCTTTTGATTAATGCCCATCTGTGAGCTCCGCCAAATCATCATTCTCCACTGGCTTTCTTTATTCCACACTAATCATCAAATATTTATTATAATCCTATATAATAAATAATAACAACTCCTAAGATGGTTACTACCAATCACTTAATTAAAAAGGACCAAACAGTTAAACATGAGTCATTAAACAAACTAAAATTAAATTAAATCTAAATCATGGGTCTCACCCATAAGTCAAACATGGTCCAATTATATACCAAAATAGTCCCAATAAATTTATCTCAAATCTTGGTCCAAACACCCAAAACTCAATTAAATTATGCATTGGCTATTTTTTTTAAAAAAATTCTGGCTCATTACACCTTATCTCTAAGGAAGTGACATACAATCTAATCTTGCCCTAAAAAACTTCAGTTCAGCTATGCAACCTGTCTCACTATCTCCTTATGGAGTTTTATTAAGATCATTCATCAGCTATTCACGAGAAAGTGTCAGTTTATCATAAGTGATTGGACTCCTAGGTTTTTCTCCAATAATAGATCATTTGATAGATACCTTAAATCAGTAAACCAATTGTGTCATCTACTTCCGTCATTTTCTTGTAGCACTTGAACCAATACCTAAGGATTGTTTGAGGGCTGGAGGCACAAAAACAATTGGACGTGAAATTGTAATCGCCTCAGTGCTGGTTCAAGTTCATGGAAAAGCTGTTGAATTATTGGCACATAAGGCTAGTGCATTGCTGGAATGTAAGGCTGGGGAGACTATTTGAGTTGGTCCAACCAAGGGTTCGGAATTGTAGTACTTGTCGTGTTATTGGTACACCCAGTAACTTCAATTTCTTTCCTCTTATTCATAGGAAATGCTTAACTAGTTCTTCATGTGCCGACTGTCAAAGGATTAACATCACTTTAAGTTGAGTTAATTTTATGCAATGCAGCATCGAGCTTGATTTTAGACTTGATGATCTAAGTAATGACAATTCTCAAGTCGGAATTACCTACACAATAGTGTCAACAAGTCGATCACACAAGTCGGACTATATCACTTATATTGAAAGAGAATACGTTTTCTATCTCTAGGGAAGTGACTCACAATCCAGCCTTGCCCTAAAAACTTCAGTTTAGTTATGCAACATGTCTCACTACCTCTAGCTTCCCAACTTCTTCCAGGACACTCCACCATTCAAATCTTTTGTTGATCAGTCCAACAAAGCAAAATGGCTTCCTTGAGTAAAAAATAAAAAAATTAAAAAAAAATTAGGGTTAAGTGAAGATGCTCTATGAAATACCCAAAAAATTCTTTGTAGGGAGTGGGGTGAAATGGAAAGAAAGGAAAAGAAATGAAAAAAATAAAGTGTTTGGTGCCTATAGCTGCTTGGTTATGTAGAACTTTAAGGCCCCGTTTGCTTCTAGAGTTGGAAGATGAGATTGAGACTAGTAGTGAGGTGAGATTCAAAAAATTGTGTTTGTTTTGGAAAGTGGCCTTGGGAGTCCTATGAGACTATGAAAGGCCTTAGATGAGGGGACTAGTAGTGGCTTAGGAGAGGTGGTATTCAAAAATGAATCCCTTGGTACTATGGGTTAATTGACTATTTTACCCTTGTGTTTATTGCTAAATTTGTTATAATGGCCCTGTTTGGTGGAACTATTTTTAAGTTAAAAACTGATAATCAAAAAGTAGAAGTGAAAAGCACCCCTATCCCAGCTTTTAAATAATCGGTTTTTTTCAGCTTATTTAAGCTATTTATGCCTAATAAGTTATAAGCAGAGGCTATATCAAATAGTCTGACACAAACTCTTAAATCAAAATAAGCTTTAATCACCCCCCAGAAGCTGTAGCAAATAGTCCCAATACTTGGAATGAGGCTCATAACATGGCTCATGTAATATCAAACACAAATAATTGAGTAAAATTTTATTGATAGTTGGATTCTTTAATATTTGCCACAAAAAAAAAAAAGAAAGAAAGAAAAGAGAGAGATAATAACATTGAGTAAAAATTTGTTGATAGTTGGATTCATTAATATTAAAAAAAAAAAAAGAATAACATTGAGTAAATTTTTTTTGATAATAATGCAAAGGGTATTTGTGAAATTTTACATGGTTGATCCCACTTCTATCTCTCAAAACAAACATGAACTATTACTAGTTCACTAGTTATCAAACAAACACAATTTTTCTTAATCCCCTCACTAACAGTTCCCTCCATTCTACATCTGAAAACAAACGGGCCCAAAGTTTCTTATAGCTTCCACTTCGGATTTTAGCGCCAAAAAAAAAAAAAAAACACACTTTACGTTCCTTTTTTTAAACTTGGTTGTATAAATCAATTTGGCTGGTAATAAACTACAAGTTGCAAAAATATACCGGTTGCATAGTATTTGCTGTCTGGGAAATATGCAGAATGTGGTAAAATTAGGAGTGTTGCAATTACTTTGGTTAATTTAAGTGTACAAAAGTTATGCTTGAAGAACACCATGTTTTTTCATTTTGGAAATTTAGAATATCATGAAATTTCTGCATATAATTGGGGTATTATTGGTCTTGCTCCCAACATTTGCAAATGATTTGCATCCATAGATGTAGTAAAACTGTGTGTGTGTGTATAGTTGGATGTTTTCTTAAAGTTCAGTCGATTTTGCAAGATGGCTTCAAATGCAAAATTATTGTTTACATGGTAGTTGAAGGTAATAGTTCTCAGTGTATTTTGGTGGGCTCACAATAGGATTCCTAATCTGTTTGTTTTGAATGCTGCATTTAATTTTGCAGTTGATATCATTTCAGCAATTGAGTTTGATAAAACTGGTGACCACCTTGCTACTGGAGATCGTGGGGGTAGAGTGGTATTATTTGAGAGGACTGATACAAAGGATGTACGGTTGTGCAACTCTTTTGGGTCTAGTGAATCTGAATCTCATATACTACGTTACTGGTTCTTGTTTGTTGTAACAGTATAATATTTTTGTGCAATTTGATGTGTAGAGCGCAAGCCGAAGGGATCTAGAGAGGATGGATTATGCAATTAGTAGACATCCAGAGTTCCGTTATAAAACAGAGTTTCAGAGCCATGAACCTGAGGTATTTATTTTTACTAGTTCTCTTTATGCTTGTTGGATCAGGGTTGATTTAATTTATTCAGTGTTTGCATCTTTCTGCGTCCAGTTTGATTATCTTAAGAGCTTGGAAATTGAGGAGAAAATCAACAAGATCAGATGGTGCCAAACAGCTAATGGTGCTTTGTTTCTTTTATCCACAAATGATAAAACTATTAAATTTTGGAAGGTGAGAAGTTCGTTTGTTTTGCATATTTGATCTGCGGGTTCTGTGGTGGTTAATGTGTTGTGCTTTTCCGTCTAACTAATTTTTTAATTGGACCCTTATCTAACAAATTTGTAGATTTGCTTGGGTAGTTTTTTTAGGAACATTAGATTGAACGTTTTTTTTTCAATCAATATGCTTGATTATTTTCTTGGGAAATCTTTCGGTGATCTTCATTTGTAGCAATCATGTGTGTTTATTTTCAATTGTTTGTTCAAACTTTCCTCTCGTCTTGTGTTACG
>NW_021025523.1:4331419-4362140 GCF_004153795.1 Camellia sinensis
ATAAATGCACAAATGGATATTCAATCAACATTTCATTTCTTCATTCTTCTCAATTAATTATCCCAATTAATTAAGCAATGTAATTAGGCCATTTTCCATAATTACCATTTATTCGTCGATGTGCCATTTTCATCAATGATTCAACAATCATTCCATTTTTTTATGCCAAACATGCATCTATGTTTATTATAAATAAAACCCCAACTTTTGTAAAATCACACAAAAGCCCCAAACTTTCACAAAATTACCAAACCAAGCCCAACATCTCAAAATACCAAAATTTAAAGACAAAACCCATAGAGAGGAGTAGGATATCCCTACCTTAAATTCGGAGTCCCAAAGGAGAAGATGACAAAACCAAACGTGCTCCAAAACCCGAGATTTTCAGATTAAAAAGTAGCCCTCAACGATCAACAACTTTTTTGTAAAGGCCAAAGGTGAGCAAATCACTCCTACTAGATCAAAACCTAGAGAGAAGGTAGAGTCTAGAGTGAGAGGCTCAACAATGGTGATTTTGGAAAGTAAAAGAGAGAAGAGAAAGTGAAAAAGTGATTTGAAAAGTCACAACTTCGAAACTTAAACCCAGTCTTCCGCTCGAGTGTAAAACACCCCGCTCGAGCGTCACTGACAGACTCCCGCTCGAGCGGCCAAACTCCCGCTCGAGCGTCGGATGCACTCTCTCAGCACCTCGACAGAACCAGGTCTCCGCTCGAGCTTCCAACTCCCCGCTCGAGCGGCACTCACACAACCCCGCTCGAGCGGCCAATCCCACGCTCGAGCGTACAACACTGCACAGGAAAAAAAAACTGGATGGGTGTATTCCCCGCTCGAGCGCCCAAACCCCCGCTCGAGCGTACAGGCCAAAATCTGGGCAACTAGTTTTGGTTTCTAACCTCAACCAACCTGTAACAAACCCGCCCAACACATCCTATAACTCAAATACAAAGTAAGAAAGGATGTAAACAAGATAATAAACAACTACCAACATCCACGGACACATGTCCGGATCACTGTACAATAAGGGTAAACCCGGGATCGCTATAGAAAATTAGCTTCTCTAAAAACTAGGGGGGTTCGCAATTCGGTTGTGGCCAAGGAACTTCTAATCTGCCATCCATCCACCGGATTGGCAGATTGGAGAAAATCAATCCACATCCGTCCACCGAATTGACGAATGCGGATTGAGCGGATTGGTGGATTGGGCGGATTGGTGTGAATCAGTTTAAGCGGTTTAAACTTTTACAAACTTTGAACATAATACAACAATTTGTCAATATTTTTTTTGGGATAATAATCCAACTCAACAAAACCAAAAGATTATCAAGTAAATTGTCAAATACCAATAATAAATACATATAAGAAAATCATGCATTATCAAAACTATTTCATTACTTTTTTTTAATCAAAAACTATTTAATTTGATTTTTTAAAAAAATAAAAAAATTAAACCCTATATTTTCCACACAAAAATATCAAATATCAACCCTTGCCATTTGATAAAAGGATTTTCAAATTAAAAACACAACAGAATATTTAAACTCTTTTTCAATTAGAAACACAAACAGATTATCTAAACAAATTGACAACATAAAATCTTAAAAATTACTAGGGGTGCTTGCGGTTTGGTGGTTCGGTTGCAACCAAAGGAACCTCAAATCCGCCATCCATCCAAAATGAGGCGGATTGCAAAAAATCAATCCGCAACCGTCCGCTCGCCATCCCGCATTTGTCCAAAATGCAGCGGATTGGTTCGGTTCAGTCGGTTTGGGCGGATCGGAATATCTGCTACTCACCCCTACTAAAAACGGCATGAAAGATTAAGAAGAAAACATTGTAACCGGAATTGAGTTCTATTAGGATTATTCATTTGCTTTCTTTTCTTTTTTTTTCTTTTTTCAAAAAAAAATAGATTAAAACTTGAAAAAGAATATATTTGTGAAAAATAATTAAAGAATTAAAAAATAATCATAATAATATTGGTGTCAAAGAATTTAGGATGAAGTACCAATAAATCTTAAATAGTGATCTTACGAACTGTTTGATCCTTCATTTTTTCTTATAGATCCAAATGTCTCATTCTAGTGTCAATTACATAAAGGGCTAAATATAAACGCGCGTGTGTTATGTATTGATGGAAAAATGTGAGTTTTCTTATAATGTTGAAATTACTTAACTTAAAATTTCAAAAACAAAAAACTCCTTATGCTGTGTTTGGTTTGGGGATTTGGGAAGTGATATGGGAATGAAAAGGGAAAAAGTGTGTGAAACTATGTGAAATGTAGGTATATTTTATTTACATTTTACTTACCTTTTCCTTTTTCCTTTCCAAATCTTTTTCAAATCTCCCAATCATACACAGCGTTAGTGTAATTTTTCCAAACGTAACACTCTAGTGTAACAATTCAAAAACATAAAACTCCAATGTAACATATACTAAAAAATTTCTTAGTGCATTTTTCTCAAACGTAACAAAGTAATATTCCAGAAACACTCCTTAGTGTGCTTTTTTCCAAACGTAACACTCCAATGTAGCACACGAAAAAACTCCTTAGTATACTTTTTCAAGCGTAACATTCCAAAAAAACTTATTAGTGTATTTTTCTCAAACGTAACACTCCAATCAATGTAACACACAAAAGCTGTTGAGTGTACTTTTCCTAAATGTAACACTTCAATGTAACACACTAAGTGTATGTTTCGTTCTCTTTTGGAATTGTGATTTCAATAAAAAGATTTCAAAACTCTTTTCAAAACTTATAACCAAACACATAACTCAAAACCATTCAAAACTTAATTCAAAAATTATTTTCAAAACTCAAAGCCAAACATATAACTCAAAACTCAATTCAAAACTCTTTTTAAAACTCTATTTAAAAAAATCAAAAAGTATTTTTTTTATTTTGTTTTTTAAAATTATTTTTAGAATCATGATTTTAGTATGGATTCATGTTTTGAGTTGAGTTTTGAAAATAGAAAATTTGTTTAGTTATGAGTTTTGAAGGGAGTTTTGAGTTGTATTTTGAATATTTTTGGATTATTTTTTAAAGTATTTAAAAAATTCTTAATTTTATCTTTTTAAGGTAAATATTTTATATTTTAAATATTTATTTATTTATTTTAATGTGCGCTGTATTTTTTTTTCCGCCCAAATATAACTCATTTTTCCCAAATAAAAAGGGGAGAGGAGTTGAAAAACTAATCACCTTTTCGGTTTCAGAAAATTAAATCCATGTTTTAAAAAAATAATTAATTATTCTATTTTTTTGTGTATTTTTATTTTTAGTCAAAAATTTTAGGTAGCGTTTGATTTAGTTTTGAAATTATGATTATCTTTTTGGAGTGGTGATTAGTGTGTGGAATTGTGAGTTGAGTTTTGAGTAATTGAAAATTTGTTTAGTTATGAGTTTTGAAAGGAATTTTTAAATTTTGAATTTGGAAAAGAGCTGATTGGGTTTATCCGGTCATCCACTTGACATCTTCCCGGACATCCGGCCAGTCATCTAGTCGATTGATCGGAACAGTGCAAATATATATATATATATATATATTTGTGCGATTGCAACCTGTTATTTGAAAGGGAAAAAAAAAAAAGTTTATATTTGTGTTTAGATATTTTTTAAATATAGAGATTATTTTTTTAAGATTTTTTTAAAAATAATTTAATAATCCTATCAATAACTATTTTTAACATTATATCATTAAAAAAGTTTTGAAATTTTTTTTTTGAATTTTGAGTTATGTGTTTAATTATGATTTAAGTGTGGAGTTGTGTTTTGAATTTAAAATATACAAAAAATTAAAAATATTTACAAAATAAAATAAAATATTTAAAGTTAAAAATAAAAATATTTAAATAACAATTATATATTAAAAAAAAGAAAAATATGAGATTTATGGGTAAATGTTTCAAGAATTAATATTGGGACAATTGTAAAAAATAAAAAATCAAAATAATTGCAAAAAAAAAAAAAAATGGAGGTACAAGCCTTAATTGCACGATCTAATGCATAAATTATTTGTATTTCCATAACATTCCAATTATTATTATTATTATTTTATTTTATTTTGCAATTCTTTCATTTATATTTGAGAAAATTATAAAAAAAAAAAAATTGGGTGAAACACTAATAAATCTCAAAATATGATTTTGTGAACTGTTTAATCATCTCTTTTTTCTTATGAATCTAAAAATTCTATTAAAGTGGAAATTACATAAAAGCGTAGTCACTTACATGTTTAAGTTTAATTTTTTACGAATAAAAGTGGGTTTCTCAAAATGTTTTATTAAACATTTGGGCAATCCACACTATAGACGTTTTTGATTTTTCCTCATTCTGAAACAAATCTCACATTACAAATAAAAATGTAACACTCTATTGTAATACTCCAATAACGTAACACTCCAATCTAACACACTAAAAAACTCATTGGTGTACTTTGCCCAAATGTAACAACGCAACACTAAAAAAAACTCCTTAGTGTACTTTTTTCAAACGTAACGCTCCAATATAACACACAAAAAACTCTTTAGTGTATTTTTTCCAAACATAACACTCCAATCAATGTAATCCCAAATGTAATACTCCAATGTAACACACACAAAAATACTAAAAATTCTCCTCAGTGTACTTTTTCCAAACGTAACACTTATAGTTTGAAATTGTACATTTGCCCAAAACTTACTAAGGAATATTTGTACTCCATTTGGAATGGTTTGAAGAATCTCATATCTTTTTTTTTAGTGTTATATTAGAGTGTTATGTTTAAAAAAAGTACAGTAGGAATTTTTTTGTATGTTTCATTAAAGTGTTACACTAAAATTTTTTTTTGAAGTGTTACATTCTATAGCGATCCCGGTTTTCCCCATCATTTATTGTATTCTAGACTCGGGTCTAGTGATTGTATGTTGTTGTCTTGGTCGTGTTTTCATCCTTTAATTCCTTGTGTTTGAGTTTTGGGATGTGTTGGTTGAGTTTGTAACAGGTTAGTTGTGGGTTGAAACAAATGGTTGCTGCCCAAGTTTTTCCTTCTTCGCTCGAGCGAGCCTTGGGTATTTGCTTCTTCACTCGAGTGAGGGTTTGTGCACTCGAGCGAGCATTGTGAGTCTTCAGGTTTCTTTTTTAGATGCAACTTCTGCTCGAGCGAGCTTTCTTGCACTCGAGTGAGCTTTGTGTCTTGTGCCTCTTCGCTCGAGCGAGCAGTGTTGCGCTCGAGCGTGCGTCCGCGTCTCTTTTAGACCTGAAGGTTGGTATTCTTCGCTCGAGTGAGAGAGCCCTATGTTTTGTGTTTCTTCGCTCGAGCGAGGACTCTTGCGCTCGAGCGTGCTTCTACATTGCAGACCTGAAGCTTTGTATTGTTCGCTCGAGCGACGCTTCTTGCACTCGAGCGAGGCCGTTGTTGTGTCTGGTCGCTCGAGCGACCACTCCTTCGCTCGAGCGAGCCTCATGTATATCAGTTCGCAGCAGCGTGATCCTACATCACTTTTTCATCCCCATTTCTTTCCAAATCCTAGATACGACTGTTTCTCTCTCTAAACACCCATTCTCTCTACAAATACACCTTGTTCTTGGGTCTCTCCACCCTAGCCTCTTTGTAAGAAAGCTAGAGCATTGCGTGGGCTTCACCTTGATCCGAAAAAGTTTGCATTTGGAGCACTTTCAAGTACCTGAAGGGGTCATTAGTTCTTTCTCTCGTTCTTGAATCAAATGGAGTGGAATGATGAATCTATTTCTTTGCCTCTTTGCCAATAAATCCGAATTATCGTGGAGAATGGAAGGATAGATAAGATTGTAATGACCAGCAATGCAGTTCATCCAACAATAAACCTAATCTAAATTATAGAAAGGATATCAATTCAAATCCTGGATTTTCGAATTGAGAGAGTTATTGAGAGAGATCAAGAATTCTTACTATTTCTTAGATTCATGGACCCAATTCAATTTAGTGGGATCTTTCATTCACGTTTTTTTCCACCAAGAACGTTTGATTCTAAGCATCAGGTCTGGGGGTTTTCAAAAAGATTGTAAATCCCTGAATCCTAGATGCAAGGAAAGATTCTAGTGATAGAAGGGGCGGAATTTATATACGGACTCACGAGAGTCTCTCATCTATTTTGTATCCTTTTGGCGACATGGCCGAGTGGTAAGGCGGGGGGCTGCAAATCCTTTTTCCCCGGTTCAAATCTGGGTGTCGCCTGATCAACAAAAGACTCGAAATCTCCTATTTTGTTCTGCTGATATAACTGGCCTAATTATTCCCCAGCAGAAGCAGAGGAAAGGGACTGTTGATACTTGTTTGATTCTAAGCATCAGGTCTGGGGGTTTTGAAAAAGATTGTAAATCCCTGAATCCTAGATACAAGGAAAGATTCTAGTGATAGAAGGGGCGGAATTTATATACGGACTCACGAGAGTCTCTGAGTGCTCAGGCATTGAATCAATATTAGATTGGATGGATAATTGGCTTTTTTTTTTTTTTTTTATAGAAAAAGTGCAAAAAGAAATTCTTTCTTTTCGGTAGCTGCTGGTCATGAGTTGCTATCTTTCATGGATGGGCACTTTATATATAACCAAATCTTCATAGCTGAAGAAGACATCCACAAAACAGCCTTCAGATGCCCTGGTCAATGGATCCACTTGCATTAAGTCCCTAGCAGCCATAAAATGTATTGCATTAGTTGAAGGCCATCTCTAACGGGTACCATCAACAATAACACTCACTAGGCAGTTTATTCCAAGCCTTGATAGCAACGGCGCGTGGCTCTGAGTTCCAACCCTGAAATGAAAGGAGAATGAGCATAATAAGGTAATCACCCCTAATCTAATAGGGTTATGAAATAAAGGAACTATCAAAGAGAAGGAGAACATTGAGAGTTTCTCTCATTTTTCTTTGAGTTCCTTCATTTGAGGTAGGGATAAACTACTCATCTTTATGAGCTTTGACATAAATTTTAGTCATTTTGATTAAATGGTGAAACTATGGAAATTTTGGAAAATAAGGGTTTTAAATTTGAAATGTCTAAAAGAGGGGTTTTCAATTGTTGAGCTCCATGTGTATGTGAGACCTTGGAAAATGAGGTTATTGGTGTAAAATTGATGAAATTGAGCCTTGGGGTTGATGTTAAGGAAAGGGGGAAAAATGCCCTAATTCGGATTAAATAAATTACTTGTAGAAATAATGCAATTAATTATGGAAATATGAAATTGGTTTGTGAATTATGAAATTTGGAAATAATGTGATTAAGTGGTGTGGTTGGATTGGTAAGTCACTCACCCATGGGAAAGTTGATAAATTATCTGTTTGATGAATTTATTTAACTTTTTAGAAATAACTGTTTGGGGCTATCGGTGGAGGATAGCCATGATTGTTGTAGAAATTGTATGATGATTAGGTGAACTAAAACTAATCACTTGGTTGATGTCATTGAATATGACGGTTGATAATAAATGTTGAATATGTGAGTTGTTGGGTCATTGTATATGCCAACATGTTTAATACATTGTATATGTATCTTTGTGTGGGAGGAGATAGGGGATGGACTCCATTGATAATTAAGTTGGCCGGAGTGTCTTGGGTGAAAGTCCTGAAATATTATTTATTTGGGTGACGGTTCCCTCGGATGTGATCCGTAAAATGGCAAAGTGAATGGAAGTGAATGAATGATGTTTATGATTGAAGTGTTGTTAAATGAGTTGTAGTCTCATAATGAACTATTTAAATGATAGTGAATTGTGTCAGTGATTTGACCTGGGTACATAACTGGAAATGATTTGAAATATGAGTATTAATGTGATTGATCTTAGAAAGAAGTGAAATGGCTCAGATGTTAAGCATTTATTGAATGCTAATGTTTTAGTTAATTCTCATATAATGTTTAGCGTATCTCTACTGGGCTTTGGCTCACCCTACTTGGGACCCCATTTTTCAGGTACAGGAGATATGTCGCCTCCAAGGCCTTAGCTTGTGAGGTTTAGGAATTGAAGACTCTCTTTTTGTTATTTTGTGGATCTTACATGTAAATTTCAGCCGAGGGCTTTTTATGTATAGAGTTAGAACTCTTCTTTTGTTGTAACCAAGTTATACTTTGAAAGCTGTAAGCCCATAGGGCATTTATTTTGTTTCACGTATGTAATATCTTTTGTAAGCAAAACTCTAATATATGAAATACAAGATTTCTTCTCTGCTTATGGATCATATGGATGAATGTTTTATACTGTATTTTGAGGGCATTACACATTCGGAAAAAGTACACTAAGAAATTTTTCTCTATCATATTAGAGTGTTACACTAAAGAATTTTTGTGTATGTTACATTATAGTGTTACTCAAATGAGTTTTTTTGGAGTATTATATTAGAGTATTACGTTTGAGAAAAGTACACTAAGAAATTTTTTGTGTGTTACATTTGAGTGTTACAGTAAGGAATTTTTTTTTTTGTTATATTAGAATGTTACACTAAGAAGTGTTTTGGGAGTCTTATATTGGAGTGTTACGTTTGAGAAAAGTATACTAAGGAATTTTTTTTTGTTATATTAGAATGTTACACTATTTTTTTTTTTTGGGAATGTTACATTGGAGTATTACAGTTTGAAATTATACATTTGGCCAAAGTTTACTAAATAGTTTTTATACTCTTTTTGAAATGTTTGAAGAATTCTGCATCCTTTTAGAATATTTGAAAAATCTCATATTTTAAGTCATTTTTGTACTCATTTTGAAATGTTTTCCAAATAAAAAAGATTTCTTATAAAAATCCATCCAAATTTGATTCTTATACATTTTTTTAGTACAAAAGAAAAAAAATAGAAGGAAACATTATAGAAATAAAGGTATAACCGTAAATCTAATTTTTAAATAATATATTAAATCTACCTTTCCAAAATCAATGGGACTAATTGGTCTATAAGAAAATCTTTAGGACTAAATGGATCATCATTTCTCAAGAAAGAATTTATAGGTAAATTTTCCTAAAAAATACTCCAAAGATTATATCATTATAACAAAATAAACTCCAAAATTTTAACTTTATCAATTTAAAACTTAAAACTTTTGATTATTTCAATGTAATTCATTTGACTATTTTTGTTAAATAATTATAACCAATACAAAAAAGATATTTTAGTTATTAAACTCAATGAAAAAATGTATTTTAAACATTTTATGTATTTTGTGGGGACATAATTTTTGAATGGCAACACGTGGCCGAGGTGGCACCAAAGTGTCAGCCGAGGTGCCACGTGTCCTGATCATGACGCCGAGATGATCTCGGTTAAGCCAAGGTTATCTCCGAAGATATCGGAGTGCGGGATAAGCGGATAAGGGACAAGGGTCCTAGAACGAGAGAAGGCTTCAGTTTGGATAAAGATAAGACTCTTAGAGAGTTATCCCAATCCTACTGAGAGTCCAAGATTAGCAGTAATCCAAAGTCCATTGAAGCTATGCTTCTATTGGGATTAGGTTTGTGTTGACTATAAAAGGGAGGCACCCCCATGGGTCTAAGGTACGCTTTTTATGTTCTGAATAGTGAGCTAAGCACTTTTGCTATCTTTGGAAGATAACTGACTTGATCGTCGGAGTGCCCCCAGGTGGACGAACCACCGCTGGAATCTCATCTTTCTGTTACAGGTCATTCAAGCGTCATCTATTTTGCCAGTGCTCTCCAGTTGAATACTAATTTGGCAGTGTGGTCAGAAATCTATCCACACAATTTGGCACCGTCTGTGGGAAAGAAAGGAGAATAGATGGCCAATAATGGACAGAAAGAGAAGGTTGGGGATGACACTCTTACTGGGAGTGGGAAACCTATTGACCTTGACGTCGAAGAGGACAACTGCAACAAAGAGGCTCGTGATAAGAATCACGGAGAGAAGGATGTTGGCTAGGAGGGCGATGTACCAAAGAAATCAGACCGAGGTGGGTATTATTACAAAGACGACCTCCAGGTATGGAAAGATAGATGCCTACGGAGGGACGACGAGATGAAGGAATTGGCAAACAAATTGGTGGACCTACAATCGGTCGTCAATTTTATGATGCAAAACAACGTTATGCAACCACCGTTTCCGTTACAAGATACGCCGATTCCAACGGCCAAAAAAGATGCCTAGCCAGGGGGGCAGAGGACAATTCCTGCGACTCCTCAGCATGATAGAACCGAGAAACATTCTCACCGGCCTTCAAGGGAGGTCAGGCGAGGAGAATCAAGAATGGGAGATTCATGGAGGACGCATCGCACCAAGGAAGCTGACCCCAAAGAACATCGGCATGTTCAGGGGAATGAGCTGTGTTTCGACGCAACCAACGGAGAAAGGTCTAAAAGGACTCACAATGATACTGAGAGCAGCACACCAAAAAGGCTGAAATTTGTTGATAGCCGAGCTCCTGGAAGGACCAAGGAGGATCTGAGGGGTTACTTCCAGAAGAAGCAACAAGATGTCGAGGTAACCTCTCCGGTCAAGCTGAGAACACAGTTCTCGGTGGAGTTGGAGAAATTTGAAGCCCCGAAAAGGTTCAGTATGCCGAGGTTACAGATATACGACGGTAAGTTAGACTCCAACTTTCACGTCGGCTTATACCTGAACTCAATGGCATTGTACACTGGGAATGAGCCGTTGCTCTGCAAGGTGTTCCCCTCTTCCTTTGGGGAAATTACATTAGATTGGTTTCACAAGTTGCCAAAAGGAACTGTGAAAACCTGGGAAGGCCTGGCCGAGATGTTTGTGGCCAGGTTTGTGATAAACAAGTTACAACCATTGAGGGTGGACGCCCTGATGGCCTTGAGAATCAGTGAGGACGAAATCCTTAGGGCCTATGCCAAAAGGTATTACGAGGTATTCAACCAAATACCAAGATGCAACCAAGAGGTGGCAGTTGTGTCATTTAAGAACAGATTGAAAGATGACTGCCTACTTCGAAAATCACTGGCAAAGACATTGTCGATAAAGCATGGAAGAGCTTATGCCCAGGATAGAGAAGTATGCCAGGGCCGAGGAAGACACGCCGGGGACAAAGGCGTCGAAACCAGAGAAGAAAAACAACTCGTCGAAGCGAGGCCGAGGTGATAGTGGATACAACAAACCAGAGACAGGATTAAGGGCTGCACAAACAGTCACAACTGTATTTTGAATCCCTATCTACAAAGTCTTGGAGAAAATCTGAAATCAGCCCTATTACAGAGCACTAGCAAGGGTACCGGGCGAATTTATGGGAAGAAACCTTGGCAAGCACTGTGCTTACCATAATGAGGCTGGACATCTGACTCAGGGGTGTAGAGCCCTGAAGACACATCTGGAAGACCTGGTAAGACAAGGCCATTTAAGGGACCTGGTGGACCAGGCCAAGACAAGGGAAGAGTAGGCAAGACTGCCCCATGTACCAACAGCACCACCCTCACCAGCACCACAACTGCAGGCAGGCGGACCTCGAGTGATCAAAGTGATTCACTCGAAGGTAAATGAGAATAAGATATGGGGGGAAACCCAGAAAGTGAAACACCTACAACATGTGTATCAGGTTGGGAAGAAGAGACCCAGGGCAGACAAGAGCCAGGGACCAGTGGTGTCCTTTACTGAGGAAGACCTGGAGATGGTGCAACATCCACACAATGATGCCTTGGTAATATCCCTCTAGATTGGAGAGTGCCAAGTGAAGCTCATCTTAGTTAACCAAGGCAACTCTTATAACATCATGTATGCCAGGTGTTACAAGGAGCTTGGCCTTCACTAAGTTGACTTGGAGCAGTCCAATAGCCCAATGGTTAGGTTCAATGGAACGCCGACGTGGTCCTTGAGAGCAGCAAGTTTGGAGGTGCAGGCTGGCACCAAGAAGCTAAAAACAGAGTTCACCATAATTGACACCCCCTCCCCTTACAATGCTATCATAGGAAGGTCATGGTTGTATGCAATGGGGGCTATTCCCTTAACATTGCATCAGCTATTGCAGTTCCTAGCAGAACATGGAATAGAGGAAGTCAGAGGGGATCAGTTCCAGGCAAAGAATTGCTCCATGGTAGCGATGAAGTCTACCTGCAACATACGAGAAGTAGAAACAGCAGAGATCGAGGACGAGAATGTGGAAGTCCTGGATGATGTTGGCAAAGAGCCAGCCGAGAAGAGTGAAGAAGCTCTGAAGAAAATCCTTGTCCAGCAAAGGGATGAAGAACGCTTATTCCTTCTCGGCTCGGGCTTAGCCGAGGAAGAGGAAAAAGAGTTAGAGGCATTCCTGAGAGCAAACCTTGAGGTGTTTGCATGGACACCGTACGAGATGCCAGGTATTGACCCCGAGGTCACTTGCCATAGACTGAATGTAGACAAGTCGGCCAAACCTGTCATCCAACGGGCAAGGAGGCCGACACTAATGCATGTTGAGGCAGTAGAAGAGGAAGTAGATAGACTTCTAGAGGCCAGAGCCATTCAAGAAGTAAATTACCCGACATGGTTATCAAACACAATGGCTGTGAAGAAAAAGAATGGTAAGTGGAGGGTCTGCGTGAACTTCACCAGCCTGAATAAGGCTTGTCCCAAAGACAGTTTCCCATTACCCAAGATTAACCAATTGGTGGATGTCACTTCAGGGCATGGAAGAGTGCGAAGCCGCCTTGGGCGACTTGAAGAAGTATTTGACCACAGCTCCAGTCCTCTCAAATCCAGTACCTGGAGAGGAGCTGTTCTTATACTTGGTAGTTTAAGAGCATGCAGTAAGTGCAGTAATAGTCAGAGAAGAAAAGGGAGAGCTAAAGGTAGTTTACTACATAAGTAAAACCCTAGCAGATGCAGAAACCGGATACCTACCCTTGGAGAAGTTAACACTGGCTTTAGTAATGGCCGCCAAGAAGCTGAATCACTACTTTCAAGCCCACAAAATTGTGGTGTTAACTGAACATCCTTTGAGGGATCCAATCCGTATTTAAATGGATTGGTTCGGATTGGTTCCACGATTTAAATGGATTGGATTGGTTCCAATTTTTCAGGATCCGTAAATAACGGATTGGTTCTGGTTTCACTCCAATCCGATCCAATCCGGACCATGCTCACCCCTAAAGAAAAGGGAGAGCTAAAGGTAGTTTACTACATGAGTAAAACCCTAGCAGATGCAGAGACCGGATACCTACCCTTGGAGAAGTTAACACTGGCTTTAGTAATGGCCGCCAGGAAGCTGAATCACTACTTTCAAGCCCACAAAATTGTGGTGTTAACTGAACATCCTTTGAGGTCCCTGTTGCAGCAGGGAGATCTAACAGGCAGAATAGCCAGATAGGCAGTAATGTTGGGCCAATACGACCTGGAATTCAGACCTAGGATAGCAATCAAAGGACAAGTCCTAGCCGACTTTGTGGCCGAGTTCACACCAGGCGTCGTCATACATCGGGCTACGTTGAGCCAAGGTATTCAACGTCCCGGTGAGCAAGGAAAAACTCAGCAGGGGACAGCAGAACAAATGAAGGAAGAAAAACTCAGGCCCTGCAGTATTTACATCAGTGACTCCTTCCAGCTGTTTGTTGATGGAAGTTCAAACCGACAAGGAGCGGGGGTAGGAGTAGCGCTAGTATCTCCAGATGGGTAGGTATTGGAGCAATTCATTCGTCTGGGGTTTAAGGCCTCAAACAATGAAGCAGAGTACGAAGCACTAATAGTAGGATTAAAGCTGGCAGCAGCCATAGAAGCTGACGAGGTAATAGTCTGCTGTGACTCCCAGCTTATAGTCAACCAGGCAACAGGCGAGTATGCAGCCCGAGATGAAAGGATGTCGGCCTATGTAAAGGAAGTGGGCAGACTGATGGCATTATTCCAAAATTACCGGCTACAGCAAGTCGACCAAGATGACAATAACCATGCCGATGCCCTAGCCAACCTGGCTAGTGTAATGAAACCAGGAGAAGCAAGAACAATAATGGTTGATTACTTGCCAGGACCAAGTATAGAACCATTGAACGCAGAGCATGAAGCAATGTGTGTGGAGATGGGACCAAGCTGGATGGATGCAATAATAGTATTCCTTCGAGATGGGAAGCTGCCAGATGACCGAAAAGAAGCGCACAAGATCAGACTGAAGTCGGTAAGGTTCTGTTTGACAGCAGAAGGACATCTCTACAGAAGATCTTTTACTGGACCCTTTCTAAGATGTGTGCATCCTGCACAAGTTGAAGACTTTTTGTACGAAATACATGAAGGAGTATGTGGAAGCCACGCTGGGGGTAGGTCACTTGCTCATAGGGCCATTACTCAGGGGTACTGGTGGCCTTACATACAGAAAGATGCTGAAGCCTATGTCAAGAAGTGTAAGAAGTGCCTGAGGTTTGCATCTTTGATACATCAACCAGCAGCAGACTTGAACCTGGTGTCTAGCCCTTGGCCATTTGCCCAATGGGGCATGGATCTTGTTGGAAAACTACCTTAAGCAATGGACAAAGGAAGTACCTGCTGGTGGCAACAGATTACTTCGCCAAATGGGTAGAAGCTGAACCCCTCGCCAAGATTCGGGACATTGATGTGAAGAACTTCATTTGGAAGAACATCATCACCAGGTTTGGGATCGCAAGAACAATAATAGCTGACAATGGCACACAGTTTGACAGTAAGCTAATCAAGAGCTTCTGTGCAAAGTTCAAAATCAAGAATTATTTTTCCACCCTAAGTTTTCCTCAAAGCAATGGCCAAGCAGAAGCATCCAACAAAGTTATCCTGGATGAGATTAAGAAGAGGCTGCAAGCAGCAAAGGGAAAGTGGGTGGATGAGTTGCCTAGTGTACTCTGGGCATATCAGACTATGTCGAGAAGATCAACGGGGGAATCCCCATTCGCCATGGCCTATGGCATAGAGGCAGTAATTCCATTAGAGGTCGGCATCCCAAGGATCAGAACCCAGGGAGTAGAAAATGGGACCAATGAGGCATTCCTAGCCCGAGATCTGGATCTGCTAGAGGAACGAAGGAAAAAAGCAGCAATTCAGCTGATTAAGAAGAGGCTGCAAGCAGCAAAGGGAAAGTGGGTGGATGAGTTGCCTAGTGTACTCTGGGCATATCAGACTATGTCGAGAAGATCAACGGGGGAATCCCCATTCGCCATGGCCTATGGCATAGAGGTAGTAATTCCATTAGAGGTCGGCATCCCAAGGATCAGAACCCAGGGAGTAGAAAATGGGACCAATGAGGCATTCCTAGCTCGAGATCTGGATCTGCTAGAGGAACGAAGGGAAAAAGCAGCAATTCAACTGGGGGCATACCAGCAGCAGCTTGCCAGGGCTTATAATAAGAAGGTGAACTCGCGAGAGTTCCAAGTTGGTGACCTTGTCCTGAGAAAGGTCATTGGCAACAATAAGGATCTCAGAGAAGGCAAGCTTGGCCTGAATTGGGAAGGACCATATAGAATCATCTTGGTCTTGGGCAACGGGGCATATCGGCTTGAGGATTGTGAAGGCAAAGAGCTGCCAAGACCCTATAATACTTGCAATCTGAAGTTTTTCTATCACTAGATCTTATTGTTTTTCAAGCTTTCTCTTGTTATTAGCCGAAGTATTAATAAAATTAGCACGTGTATATTGGGAGTTGGCGTGAAAAACGTCATAAATTTAGCCGAAAAAGGCCTTTGACGGCCAAAAATTGAAATCAGCCCCCGAAGCACTCTACGGATGGCACAGACAGCTTCCTTGTGTCAAATATGACCTATTGGGACAGACGGGAGGTAAATAACACGTGTACGTTGGGAGTTGGCGTGAAAAATATCATAAACTCAGCCGAAAAAAGGCCTTTAAGGGTTGAAAATTGAAAGCAATCGCCGAACCACTGTAGGGACGACACGGGTAGCTTCCTCATGTCAAATAGGACATGTGGGGAAATACGGGACGTAATTAGCACGCGTACGTCGGGAGTTTGGGTGAAAAATGCCGTAAACTTAGCTGAAAAAGGCCTTTGAGGGTCGAAAAAGGCCTTTGAGGGCCGAAAGTTGAAAGCAACCCTCGAACCACTATAGGGATGGCACGGGTAGCTTCGTTATGCCAAATAAGACCTGTGGGGACATACGGGACGTAATTAGCACATGTACATTGGGAGTTGGCGTCAAAAAATAGAAATAAACTTAGCCTTTAACATATATATATTGTATTCACCACTGCCGCAGCCGCCACGACCAACTCACCACCACGATATAAAAATTGGTTGGGAAAATTTGAAAATAATAAAATTCAAATTTTATCTTGTACATAAACAATTTGTTTTGGTTCAGCACTTGACAGTTTTATCAAACAATTTTTCAGTTTAAAAAGTTCATCATTCCTTTTTCAGTACTTAATTTTCAGTTTTTAGTTTTATGAAACACCACCTCAGGGGCTTCGAAGATGCCTTGTTCACTGTGTATCAGGTTTGAATCAATCTACAAGCAAAGGGCTCATAAAATTCTAAAACATTATTTTATAAACTTTCAAGAGGTAAACAAAAGACACCATATATAAGATGTGTTGTAAAACAACTAGAGAGTTACTAACTCAATATTACTAACAGATGGATACTTAGTATTCATTTTGAGACTTATGCATATGGTGCGAAATAAGCTTAACTGATCAAGTTAGTGTATTCTTATTTGAACTATGAAAGAGCCCAGTTTGTTTGATGGTTGATACGTAATAGGTTTTAATCGATTTGACGGCCAATGCAAGAGCACAATATAAGAAGAGTGAGAAGTAAAATAAGACTTGGTGAAGCAGAATGAGAAGCCAATGGCAAAAGACTGCCTGATGTCTATAAGATGTGTGGGTTAAGAATGAAAGTAAAAAGGAAATGACTGTGTGGAAGCTTGGAGTTTGGATAACCAATGACTGATGCAGACGTGTATCATGGCTAGCACCAAGTCATTCACAATACATCTCACAGTACAATATCTAATTGTGTAAGTTGGATCAGTCCATGCCTGGTTTAGTTCCATTGAAATTTGTAATGTTTTGCGACTTGATTGAGGAAGGGTGTGTGCCTAGAGATTCCAAGTCAAATCTCTATCAGCTAACTCTTAAGAACAGTGTTCCTGGACTAATATTTTAGTGATGGAATCATGTCTTGTGTTACAGAGGATAGAAATCCCGATATGAACTGTTATTATGGCTTTTCGTTGACAAACTGAGAAGCTGCAATACTTATCTGTAATGTGATGTAGATACAAAACATTTCGTATCATATGATCATATTGTTAATTGCAGGTTACTAACAGATATGCTTGTGAGGGTTTAAAAGAGTTCAAATGGTCTGTCTAAATGATAAGAGTCACTTTTTTTCAGTTCCATCTAATCTAGTGGATTTGGCTTGTATGTAATGTTAATTACTTGTCAAAAGAAAATGATATTTTCAGAATTAAGAATTGAAGTAACGAACCATAACGTGACAACAATTGCAACTTGGCTAAAGTGAAGGCCAGCAGACTTCAATTACTAGTTATATTTCTAAGTTACTATCTTTATTAGAACACCTCAGTTTGTTGACAGCTACAAATTTGACAAATGGCATGAATAGACTACTAAACTTTGATTTTTTGTGTAGAAACTATTGATGTCAACCTTTTCAACATGCTGTAGAACCTGTCACCATATCAAATGCTTCAACTATGCACACGGACACATTCACTACAAGAAATGTCACTTTTGGCTATCAGTTTGTTGACAGCTACAAATTTGACAAATGGCATGAATAGACTACTAAACTTTGATTTTTTGTGTAGAAACTATTGATGTCAACCTTTTCAACATGCTGTAGAACCTGTCACCATATCAAATGCTTCAACTATGCACACGGACACATTGAAATGGAAGATACTGAAAAAGGACACCACAATAAACTAATATATTTTCTGTTTATGTACATTTGATTGATTATATGTATTTTGATATTGCTTATTGCATGACACAGAATAAGAAGGTCAACAAATGCAACTGATATAATGCATAATAGTACTACTGTAGTGCCACTACTTAGCTAAATTATCCTTTATAACCGTTTTTTTTATATTTAATTTATGCTGGAAGTTTCCATTGCCTGCTTCAAATTACTTTTAGAATAAAATTAAGGCACATTCAAGACAGACTATTTTATTTCCAAGAAATTGATCATGAATCCCTCTAGCAAGGGTGAGGTTATCTGTTCAGGGAAGGGGGGTGTCCAAGAATTGCCGTCAAAGGGAGGTTATCTGTTCAACTTATAAATATATGTTGGCGTGTAATATATATTAAAGCTTATATATTACAGCTTATAAATATATATGTTATATAAGCATCTCCATATATTTAGTTTCATGAATAAAATATATATATGTGTACACTTTAGACTAAACTTGACTTGGGGCTCATGCATGACTTGGAAAATTTGTTTACACTTTACACTGAACTTGAATAAACTCTCAACTCAACCGAACCCATATGAATTGTAACCTATTTGTGACTTTCGATCATGATTGCCAAGATTTTGACAATACCAACACATTTAAGTAGACTTTGATCTATAAGCCAACATAAATGTTACACATCACATACCTTTGCATTGAGTTTCCAAGGACATTAAGTTTTATTCTAATCCAATATTGTACACAGTACATTCCTTTCCACATTTTCACATATTGTCATTGTGGAGATTTAGATGTTAGATTTTAAGTGTGAGAAACAAATCTTGGAAATGTGAAATTTACAAGTTACTGGGTAATAAATACACTCTTGAAATTGTATGATGTTGAGAAACACATGGACTATATAGACCTCATTTGTTACAGGATCACTGTTGTGGCTAAACAGCAGTCATGTTGAATTGGAATTTTAAGTGTTTTGCTCAACAAAAAAATGACTGTGAAGTTGAATAAGAATTCAGAAACTTTTGGAGCTAGTAAACGAGACCGGTGTCATAATCTTTTCATGGCAACTGTGAATCTGTGGTGATCATTCAACTTTAACCTTTCTCTCAGTTTTACATTTTTCTGAAATGGTATGTATGAGCATATATTGTGGTGGTAACAAAATGATAGGTAATTATTCACTCTGCATGGATTTTAAATTTTTATTTTTATTTTTCTTCATTATGGTTAGACCTTTGCCCTCCCTAGAATCTGTTTTAGTGACAGCCTCATGTGGTTCATCCATTTTTTGTTTATGCATACATACATGATGCTAGGTGCGGAGGGAAGGGCATATCAAGTGGGGTCCTGCCCCCTCAAACGTTTGTACATATTTTTTGTTGACAATTTTTGTTTACAATGGAACTAATGGGTGTGATTTTTGTTGTGTAGATGGCTTTTGGCATTGATATGTGGATCTTCTATTTTTTTGTCCGGAAGATAATTCACAGTTTTGCAAAGTTAGAAAGTTTTTTGTCGTTCTCGGCTTTTTGTGTGGAAATTGGATGAATCGTACATATAATTTTTGGTGGGGTACATAGTATTTTTGGAACTTGTAGGTGGTATATATAGATTACCTTTTGTCGCGGTACATATTACCATGGTAATTTGTACCATGCCAAATGGTCATTACAATGCATTGCATAGTAACAATGTTTTGTGTATAGAGGACATTGTTTTGGTAACATAGTTGGAATGCATGACGATATTATTTGTAATTGGAATATATTAGTTGGTTTGTATATAAGCTTACATTGGAAGGTGTTCTTTTTTGTTTGATGGTTGTAAGTGAAACATGCATTGCGGAATAGGTGATAATATATATACTGATTTGTTTGTATACGTATTACAGGTTGCAGTGGATATATACAGGTTTTGAAAAAATTTATTAAAATGAAAAAAAATAAACAAAAATAAAAAATGACATTTTTGGTGACAAAAAAATTGGTAGCCAAAAAAAAGAAATATATATTTTGCCGACTAAATATTTAGTAGCTAAAACGAATAGAAAATAGTTTTGGCGACTAATTGTTTAGTAGCTAAAACTGAAAACACTTTTGGCGACTAAACTGTGTAGTAGCTAAACTAGAATAACCTTTCCGCGACAAAATATTTAGTAGCTAAAAATGACACTATCGGCGACTATTAATTTGGTCGCCTACTAAAAATTAGTCGCCATTCTGTTGGATTTTTAGCGACTAAACCATTGTTAGTCGCTAATAGTTGCCTCTTTTGCCTACTAAAAGATTAGTCGCCATTCTGTTGGATTTTTAGCGACTAAAACAATTTTAGTCGCCAATACCTTCGCCGACAATGTATCCGCGACAAAAGCAGCGACCAAAATTTTTGGTCAGCAAATCATTTCGGTGACTAAAATCAATGCTTATGGCGACTAAAATATTAGTCGCCAAAAGTGTATTTTTTTTTGTAGTGAGTGTGTACTATTAAATAATATTAAATATGTATATATATACACAATCGTTGATACAAAAGTTTCTTTTTTTTTTGTTCTCAAGGCTTTTGGAGTTCCTTTCTAAATTCTGAAGTTTTTGAACAACTCAGTTTAACTTTGAAACAAATAACAACAGGCCAAAACACCAATCCCAAATATAATAATAATGATAAATATCTTTTTGATTTGGGCTTATATTTGTGCCTGTGGGCTGCTATTAGGCTTCTCTTTTTTTTTCTTTTTCTTTTTTTTTTCTTTAGCTATATTTGGCCCCAAAACAAGATTAAAAACATAACTTTGCAACAACAACAACAACAACAACAACGGCATTATTACTGTTGGCTTCTTCTTCTCCGGCGATGGGGTTGGTGACCAAAGACAGAAAAAAAAAAAAAAAAAGAAAGAAAAGAATTCAACTAAATCTTCTTTTTTTTTTTTTCACTAGGAAAATCACCGTCTCGACTAAAATTTTGAAATGAACAAGATGAAGGAGATGGAGATGCATTTCGGCAATCGAAAAAGATTCATTCGGACTTATTTTGGCAGCTGATCTTCTATCGTTTCAAACCACAACAACTTCCTTCGAGTGCACTGTTGGGTTGTTTATTCGCTTATAGTGATCGAACAACCAAATAGAAATCACCAAAGCGAGACACCATATTTGTTAATTTATTCTCCAAATGTTGGAAAAAATAAATTCTAAAAAGTTGCTTTCCTATAGATTATAATTCAATACTTGCATACTCAGTTTAACACTGTTCTGATGCCACTGAAAGAAAAACAAATAATGGCAATGATCGATAATCCCATGAGGGCATTTGTCACACAAGAAAGTCGACAATCCGAGAACAAAGCAACTGAGAAAGATTGGTAATATTGAAGTAGTTTTGCAACACTACAACCATGTGTATTTATATACATCATGGTAACATTTGGTAATGGACACAACTTTGGTGTTGTTTCACAACATCAATAGTCACAATGATTTGTCCAAGAGTTGTGTTATTTGGCTTTCAAATTCAAACTCTTGCTTCCAGATTGTTCTCCTTTCTTGTGGGAAGGTTCATCAACAATCAAATGAGTTATGATTGAGTGTGGAGAGACCCACTGAATTATGGTATGGTCACTCTCATTCCATCACATAGTTGCCTATCATTTTGAAAAACAAAATATGATTTTTTGATATGTTTGGTGATGTCCGATGAAAATCACTTTTTGCACAATTCGACTTTACTGCTGAGTCTATGAAATGGTAATTCAAATCATTGTTGTGAGCCTGAGATAAGGTTCACGAAAAAGAGTATGAAAGGAATTTTAATTTTAATTTTTTATTTTTTATTTTGTTTTTAAAGAAGGGAGCCATTCCCACTCAAGATTCAATCATTTATTTTCGAAGGTCCATTAAGTAGATCATCAATACAAAATATTAAGTTGATTGTATATTAACAATCACATGATTGAATCATGTTTGTATTTGAAAATAGTTGATAAATATATTTTTAAAATAAATTAGTACTTTATTTAAGTCAAACATGATCGAAATGATAATTCAAATCATTGTTGTGAGCCTGAGATAAGGTTCACGAAATAGAGTATGAAAGGAATTTTTATTTTTATTTTTTATTTTGTTTTTAAAGAGGGGAGCCATTCCCACTCAAGATTCAATCATTTATTTTCGAAGGTCCATTAAGTAGATCATCAATACAAAATATTAAGTTGATTGTATATTAATAATCACATGATTGAATCATGTTTGTGTTTGAAAATAGTTGATAAATATATATTTAAAATAAATTAGTATTTTATTTAAGTCAAACATGATCTAATCATATTTTTATTAATATCTAATCTGATTTTTTAAATGAATAATTATTTTATTTTATTTTATTTTTATTTTTTTGCAGACTTTACAAGACGAAAGTTTTAGATCCTCGCCTTGAAGCAGAACATTCGTGTTATACCTGTAAATCATCACCAGGGATTAAAATAATAGTTTACCAATCAAAATATAATCCATAATTTATTTATTAGGTGATGTGGTACTAATGTATTACACAAAAGTGGTTGTTCAGTGTTCCTTTCTATTACCCCATCTAAAAAATAAAACAAAATGTTCCTTTCTATTATTTTTACTTAATCGTGTTTGGCTTTAGAAAATTGGGCCTACTTTTTAAAAAATTAAATTTTTTATTTTCCATATTTTTAGTCAAAAATTTTAATATTTTGAGAATCTTTTTTATTTTTTAGATATACCTAACCTAGATACAATTAAAAAGTGTAATTTCTATGGAAAAAAATCTTTAAAAAATTCATCAAATACAAAAATTTAGTATATTTTCATATTTTTGTGTATTTATTGAATTTTTAAAAATATTTTCACAGATATTTTACTTTTTAAGTGCATTTAGAAAGTAAAAAATTTACTTAAAATATTTAAAAAATTCATGAAACACAAAAAACTATTTTAAAAAATTAATCAAAAAAATTAGCGATACAATGATAATAAGTTTCTATGAATTTAAGTCCTACCTAAAGTATTTCATAGTTGACATCTTTGGATTTTTAAAAGTAGAAGTCCACTATCCATGTAACGCCTTAAATTCTACTCTAAAAGTCATTCGGTCAATAATTAAGTAAGATCTCAAAAAAGATCAAATGAGTCAATATAGCCTTCATTCTACGTACAAATCCTTAGATAGCAAAGTTATCTTTTTAATAGATGTTAACAAGGTATTAACACAAGGTCTTCGCAAGTTGACAGAAGGTGTATATATATATATATATATATATAAGCAAAATAATAGCTACAAAATTGCAAGTTAGTTACAAAACAAGGAATTTCATCAATATTGCATTTCCCAAAAAAATATGATTACAGATGGATTCAAACAAAAATAATTTCTAACTTCTTCTATGATAACCAAACGTCTTCAAATGTTTCAGTTTCGTCTTCGATCATATAAAAGTATTCAACACTTGACATGAAATACCATGAGATTGGAATGCCCAGTAAACTAACACACGCCTCGCCCCTTTTTCTCAAACCAATACACAATCACATTTACAATAACAATAAAGTATGATAATCAAGTAAACAACTATAAAATGTTACAAAGTTAGATGTTAATAATCTAGAAATCCCACAAAGGGATTTCATCATTCCAACCACAAGAATTGAACTCGGATTATTTGGTACCCCCCTCCCTCTTTTGCTGCTTTGCAGACTTTATCCCGGATGCCTACAGCAGTTACATACTGCGTAGCACCAATTGAGAACCTCAAAAGAGACGGCAAAACAAGGGTCAAAACCCAAAACCTCCCCCAACCTTATCACACCAATAACCACCTAGGGTTCGAATACAATCGATCTAATCAAAGGTTCCGAAACAATCACTTGCGCAAGACATAACTTTCAATTAGGGAATGCACCTCATCAATCCATACTTGAAGTTTACGCAACATTACCTCATAAAATTATTCAAGTCATCGGAAACCCAATACTATAGCGGTCCCGGTTATCCCTTTACTGTTCTGTTGTATTCCAGACGTGGTTCCGTGGAGTTGGTAGTTGTACCTATCATGTTGTCAACCGTTAAACCCTTTTTGTTTGAGTTTTAGAATGTGTTGGGCTTGGTTGTTACAGGTTGGTAGAGCTTTAGCTCCCATTGTTGTTGCTCAGTTTTTGAATGATCCGCTCGAGCGGGTCTTCTTGCGCTCGAGCAGGGTTTACACACTTCCAATATTTCGTATCCCTGCAAAACTTCTGCAGGTGTGTTTTCTACGCTCGAGCGGGTTTCTTGTGCTTGAGCGGATCGTGCTCAAGCGGGCTTGTTGGCGCTTAAGCGGGTAGTTCTTGATTAAGGCCGAAATGTACGTCATTGAGGCCGTTAATTAGAATCTCTTAACTTCACTTGCTGATCAAACTGTATATTTTATGTGTGTTGAGTGTCAATCAGGTTGTACATCGTTGGAGCATAAAAATGAGCAAAAAGACAGAATCTGGGCAGAGTTGACTTTTCCCGGTTATCCCTTTACTGTTCTGTTGTATTCCAGACGTGGTTCCGTGGAGTTGGTAGTTGTACCTATCATGTTGTCAACCGTTAAACCCTTTTTGTTTGAGTTTTAGAATGTGTTGGGCTTGGTTGTTACAGGTTGGTAGAGCTTTAGCTCCCATTGTTGTTGCTCAGTTTTTGAATGGTCCGCTCGAGCGGGTCTTCTTGCGCTCAAGCAGGGTTTACACACTTCCAATATTTCGTATCCCTGCAAAACTTCTGCAGGTGTGTGTTCTACGCTCGAGCGGGTTTCTTGTGCTTGAGCGGATCGTGCTCAAGCGGGCTTGTTGGCGCTTAAGCGGGTAGTTCTTGATTAAGGCCGAAATGTACGTCATTGGGGCCGTTAATTAGAATCTCTTAACTTCACTTGCTGATCAAACTGTATATTTTATGTGTGTTGAGTGTCAATCAGGTTGTACATCGTTGGAGCATAAAATGAGCAAAAATACAGAATTTGGGCAGAGTTGACTTTCCCGCACGTGCGTTGACTTTTTCACACGTGCGTTGACTTTTTCTGGGAAAGTCAAACTGACGTTTTAAACCTGTTTGGACAAGATTGGAAGTATAAAATGGCAAGTAAAAGGCTGGATTAGGGTTCGGAAGTTATTTTGACCAAAAGAGGGAGGCTAGGGTTTTGAAGGGAAGAGAAACAAAAAGCTTCAAGGATGTCTCCCATGGTGGTTTCTTCTCCATCTACCTCCTTTCACTCCTCCATGAGTGGCTAGTCTCCTTTTTCTAGGGTTTTGATGAAACCCTAGCCATGTAATTATTTAGTTTTCTTTTTGATTTTTAATTATGTAAAGGTTTGAACATTTGTATGGTGATTTAGAAATTTGTTTTATATAATTTTCATTATTCTTTCGAATATTTGACTTTCTGTGATTGTTAAATATTATCCATACAATTGTTTTCTTTTCCTTCACATTCAAGGTATGGGACGAACCATACTACGAGGAACGAGTCGTATCACTACCATAGTTTAGAGTGAACGGTTCGTATTACTTGAGATGGTTCATGCTCGTACATTTAATGTGATGATCTTCTTGTTAAATACTTTGAGCTTGTAGTTGCGAAGCATTAATCTGTTCAAACTATAGCATAATTGATTTCAATTGGAAACCCTAATTATGTGGTTAGTGGTGAATTCTCTACCCTAGGATTTTTCCCTAATTCAGTAAACCCAATTTCATTTATTATTGATAATTTAATTCCTTAGTTTAATTTATTCGTTATTAAATTAGGTTATAAACAACCAATCTTTTTATCAAAATTAATTTAGGAATTTGACAATTAAATTAGTTTAATTTCACAATAGTCCCTGTGGATCGATACCTGGACTTGCCATTATTCTGATAGAATTTGGTATAGTTTAGTATTTAATTTTGGTGTGTTCAACGACCCATCAAATTTTGGCGCCGTTGCCGGGGACTTCTGGCGAAATTAGTTAATTTAAAGTTACATTCTTATTTTAATTTTTAGTGTAGGATTTTATGCTTTTGGTGTTGCTAAGTGTGTAGAGCGTTTGAAATTGGACCTATCACTGAAGTGCAAGCGGAGCACAGCCGAGCTTCAAAAATAATTAAAAAAAAAAATCGCAACGCTAAAGTGAGTAAACAGAAGCAAACACTCACAAGCAAAGCACCAAAGTGCTAAAACGGAAGTCAAAGCTCAAACAGAGGTTGGAGACAACGTCTACACGTCAAGCATCCATAAGACGAGTAAAGTGTTTTCGTTAAACCGCTGTGAGTATTTCTTCCTTTGGTATTTTGCTTTCATACTTAGTGCACAGAGTCGGAACTTGTGTGTGTGTTTGGGTAGTGTATGCACGGGCGTCGTTCTTGTCGCCCTGAATTGTGGAGTTTGGACCTTGAACTAGAAAGGACCCTTAGGACTTAGGACCTCTGCCCGTATTCCTAGGCTTGAATATTTATACATTGAGCCATTAGAGATGGCAGATCCTAATGTCCTGAATGTGCCCAACTGGACACTTAAGGATTATTTTACACCCACTGCATATGCATCACCATCATGCATCCAATTACCCAATACCACTGCTGCTCATTATGAGATTAAGTCCAGCACTATACAAATGCTCCCATCATTCCATGGACTAACTCATGATGACCCTTATAAGCATTTGAATGAATTTATGAAAATTTGCTCGACAGTGAGGATCCAGAATTTCACAAATGAGGCCTTAATGTTGCGATTGTTTCCATTCTCGTTAAAGGATAAAGCCAAACATTGGCTAAATTCTTTACGTGCTAATTCAATCACAACTTGGGACCAATTACAGCAACGGTTCTTGGAGAAGTACTTTCCCATAGGTAAAACCAACCAACTTAGGCGAGCCATCACAAACTTTGCTCAAATGGATGGCGAGCAATTTCATGAGACGTGGGAAAGACTTAGAGACCTTCTCCAACAGTGTCCTCACCACCAAGTGCCTAATTGGCAACTTGTTCAAACATTTTATTATGGCTTAACTGAGCCGCACCGCCAAATGGTGGATTCGTCCTGTGGTGGAACATTTATGTCTAAAAATGATGCCGAGGCATGGCAATTGTTTGAGAACCTAAGTGATAATTCCTTTCACCATGCATCCGCAGCCCGGCAAGTCCGGCAACCCGTAGTTGGAGCCCCGAAAAGAGGGGGCATTTATGAGGTCGGGCAAAACCTAGAGTTAGCACAACAAGTAGAGGCACTGTCCCGCAAGATGGACCAATTATTAGCTACGGGATATGCCCCTACCCAGCAAGATCAGCCTCAATTTTACGAGGCATGTGCTATTTGCGCGAGCCCTGCTCATGACTTGAGTGAGTGCCCTTCGGCCTCACAATTTCCGGAGTTAGTCCAAGAGCATGTGAATGCGGCTCAAGGATTCTCCAACCCGGGTAATGATCCATACTACAACATATACAATCCGGGATGGAGAAATCACCCTAATTTCTCATGGAGACCCCCTTCACAAAGCACTTCTTACAATCCTCCACCACCAAGGCAGAATTTCAATAATTTTGCCAACCAATCATCCTACCTGCACGAGCCCTGCTCATGATTTGAGTGAGTGCCCTTCGGCATCACAATTTCCGGAGTTAGTCCAAGAGCATGTGAATGCAGCTCAAGGATTCTCCAACCCGAGTAATGATCCATACTACAACACATACAATCCGGGATGGAGAAATCACCCTAATTTCTCATGGAGACCCCCTTCACAAAGCACTTCTTACAATCCGCCACCGCCAAGGCAAAATTTCAATAATTTTGCCAACCAATCATCCTACCGACCACCGCAACCTTATCGACCCCCACAACCGTACTGGCAACCACAACCCCCGCCTGTTCCTTAGGGCAACTCTGCCTTTGAGACTCAGGTTTTGGAAGTTCTCGCAAAACTTAAGGGGTTAGCACCTGTAGTTCACTCCTATACTCACTCTATTGCCAAGCTAGAGGCCCAATTGGGTCAAATGGCTAATAACATGAATCGAAGAGAGGAGGGAAAATTACTAAGTCAAACTGTGGCCAACCCTAAGGGACAATACGGGGCAGAGAGTTCGGGTGGGAATGGTAAGCAACAGAGCAAGTGCAGGCGGTGGTTGCTTTAAGAAGTGGCAGGGAGTTAGAGCCTCAGTCAGTTGCGTCTGATGCAACTAGAGTTAGAAAGGGTGACCACGGTGGTTCACCTAGGGAGAATAAGGGTGAGGGAGAAACACTTAAGAGGGATGACTTAGTCCCTAGCACTTCATTTGAGCCCAAGGCACCATATGTGCCTAAGGCACCTTTTCCCCAGTGCCTTGATACACCATCCCCTTTTAATAAGAAGGCGGCATCTATGGAGGCAATGATGGAGGTCTTTAAACAGGTAAAAATTAACCTCCCCCTGTTGGAGGCGATTAAGCAAGTACCATCATATGCCAAATTCCTGAAGGACCTTTGTACGCAAAAGCGTAAATCTAGGACACATGTGTCTCAAAAGGTCCTACTTACGGAGCAAGTAAGCTCTATCTTGTTGAATGACACACCTCCTAAGCTTAAGGACCCAGGTGCCCCAACCATTGCATGCATTATAGAGGACCACTTCATTGATAGGGCCTTATTGGATTTAGGGGCTAGTGTTAATTTGTTGCCGTACTCTGTGTACGAGGAATTTGGGCTTGAAGCCCACTACTGTTACTCTTCAGTTGGCTGACCGGTCCCTCAAAGTGCCACGTGGCATGATTGAGGATGTGCTAGTTAAGGTTGATAGGTTCTACTTCCCTGTTGATTTTTTGGTATTAGATATGGAACCGGTAGCCAGTTCTAGGAAACAAATCCCGGTGATTTTGGGTCGACCTTTCTTGGCTACGGCCAATGCATGCATTAATTGTCGGACCGGGGTTATGGAAGTTTCATTTGGTAACATGCAAGTGAAACTTAATGTTTTCCAAGCATCACAACAACCTCATGAGAGAGAGGAGTGCTTATTAGTGGATGTTGTGGATGAGATTGTTGAGGAGGCTTTGCCCTCCATTCTTGTAGAGGACCCTTTGGAGGCTTGTCTAGCTCATTTTGGGTTTGAAAATTTTGATATAGATGGGTCAGTTGAGGAGGTGAATGTCTTGCTTAATTCTTCTTCTACACCCGATTTTCCTCCATAGAAAGCCCGGTTTGAGTCACTTCCTCCTCTGTCGAGAGAGCCTGCCACCCCATCTTTGGTCACACCACCTACACTTGAGTTGAAGCCATTTCCGGCCATACTAAAGTATGCATTTTTAGGGCCCCAAGATACTTTACCGGTCATCATTGCATCTGACTTGACTGCAGCACAGGAGAGTCAGTTAATGAGTGTTCTCGTGGCACATCGGAGTGCTATAGGGTGGTCAGTTGCTGATTTGAAAGGGATAGATCCCTCCGTGTGCATGCATTATATACACCTAGAGAAGGACACCAAACCTTCTCGCAAAATGCAACGGAGACTGAATCCTAACATAAAAAAGGTGGTAAAGAAGGAGGTTTTGAAATTGTTGGATGCGGGTATCATATACCCCATCTCAGATAGCAAGTGGGTGAGTCCCACACAAGTAGTGCCCAAGAAATCGGGCATCACATTTGTTAAGAATGAAGGAGGAGAGTTAGTCCCCACACGAACCACTACTGGGTGGCAAGTGTGCATTGATTATAGGAGACTAAGTTCCTCGACTAGGAAGGACCATTTTCCCTTACCTTTCATTGACCAAATCCTAGAGTGGTTAGCGGGGCAGGGTTTCTATTGTTTTCTTGATGGCTATTCGAGGTATAATCAAGTCCCGGTGTGCCCTGCTGACCAGGAAAAGACCACATTCACATGCCCTTTTGGCACTTTTGCTTACAGGCGCATGCCCTTTGGGCTATGTAATGCACCGGCGACCTTTCAACAGTGTATGATGGCCATTTTCTCCGACATGGTGGAGAAATTCTTAGAGGTTTTTATGGATGACTTTTCGGTGTTTGGACCGTCTTTTGAGGAATGCCTTAGGAACTTGACTACAGTGTTAGAACGATGTACTGAGGCAAACCTAATCTTGAGTTGGGAAAAGAGCCATTTTATGGTTCGTGAGGGTATAGTGTTGGGACACAATGTGTCCCCTCGAGGTATAGAAGTTGACAAGGCTAAGGTTGACCTCATTGCAGGCCTTCCTCCACCCAATTCCGTGCGTCAAATTAGGTCTTTCCTAGGGCATACAGGTTTTTACCGTAGGTTCATCAAAGACTTTAGTAAGACATCACGTCCTTTGTGTAGTTTACTGGTTAAGGACGCGCCTTTTGTCTTTGATGAGGCATGCTTAAAGGCATTCGAAACACTAAGAATGGCCTTAACCACCGCCCCAATCATGAAATCACCAGATTGGTCTCTTCCCTTTGAAATCATGTGTGATGCCTCTGATTATGCTGTCGGGGCTGTGTTGGGCCAAAGGGTCAATAAGGCACCATTTGCTATATATTATGCTAGTCGCACTCTCTCGGACGCACAATTGAATTACACTACCACCGAGAAAGAGTTGCTAGCTGTGGTCTTTGCCTTAGACAAATTCCGATCTTATCTCCTAGGTTCCAAGGTCATAGTCTTCACTAATCACGCCGCTTTGCGGTATTTATTATCAAAGAAAGAGACCAAACCTAGGTTAATTCGATGGAGTTTGTTGCTTCAAGAATTTGACATAGAGATCCGTGATAAGAAAGGATCCGAGAATGTGGTGGCAGATCATCTCTCCCGAATCCTCGTTGAGTATAATAGCGACCCTCTTATTTTGCATGATTCGTTTCCGGACGAACAACTCTTCGAGCTGTCACAAGCGAGCCTCCCGTGGTTTGCATATATTGTGAATTACTTGGCCATTGGGAAAATT